>JBBMEG010000004.1:11108666-11144078 GCA_037832605.1 Cyclanthera cordifolia
AGTGTCCGGAAGTGTCGGTGTCCGACACGTGTCCGACACGGACACGTTGTCAAAATAGAAGTGTCCGTGCTTCTTAGACTGGGGAGGAAATGACTTGGTTGGAACTCAAACATGGAACTCTTGCTCTGATTTCACGTTGGAATTTTTTCAAATCACCAATCAACCCAAAAGGTTAAGCTAATGGGTTGGTATCAACCAACAATATTTTCTTTGTTGCTTACATATTTAAGAAATGATGCATATAATATAAATTATAATTGACATCAATCATGAATGTTTATGAAGTTGCGTGTGAAGAGTTTGAAAAATAATGTAAGAAGTAAAAAATTTACTATGGTCGTACTTTTTAATATTGAGATAGTGTTTCCCCTAATCATGTCAATCAAGCAGAATGTGTTATGTCATGTTGTTACCTTCATATGCCACACGGCGTGGTTGATTGGGCCACACACTTTAATGTACAATTCAGTGCAAAATATCATGTCTTTTTAAGCGTCTATTTTTCATTGAAAGAGTAGCAATAGAATAAGCTCAATATGTTCTTTTTTTGTAGGCTCTGTTTTGGCAGCAACAAAACTATTATGGTGTTGATTTGACAGCCTTGCATGGGTCAGCATTTCAAGGCTATTTTTCTCAGGTGGGCATCACTTTCATTTATCTGAAAATAAAATTATGGACCATTTGTAATTTAGATTGAAATTTGTTGATAAATTTAGAAGTGGAATCTGGATCGGGCTCATTACTTAAGGATTTCAGAATGACTGTCAAAGGAAGATACCATAGTAAATGATGGCTTAATGAATCTGTAGTTGGAATTCGCAACTGCATCCCATTTTCTATTTCTCCTATTTTAACTCATTCTTAATATTTCATACAGCCAGTGGTTGATGCTTTTGATCCAAGATTATTGGTGGCCCCTTCAATGTCTCATGTCTTAGACTTCACAAATATGAAGGTAGTGTTAGCTTCTTGAACAAGAATTTATCTTTTTCTTTCTTGTTGATTGATATAAACTTCTGGTATGTATGGAATTACTTAAAATTTTCATTTTACTTTCTTTTTACGTAGTAACTAATTTCTTTTGTTGTTGTGAAGTTAGGGGTATGAGTTGTTTGGTTCTTGGTCAAAACTGATACTCAGTCTACGGTCTGAAGAAAATTTATAACATGTATGAAAACCAGTTTTTTGGAAATTGAAATGAACTACTGAAACCTCACATAATGATTAGGAGGATGTTTGGATTGGGATTTTAAGAGTATTTAGAATGAGGATTTAGAAGTAATGATTGCAATAAAAAAACTTTTTTGGATGTAGTTTTTAAGAATATTTGAAATTAGTATTTAGAATGAGGATTTATTTTGAGTATTCAGAAGTAATGATTAGTAATGATTGCACTCAAAAGCTTGTTTGAATGTAGTTTTTAAGAGTGTTTAGAATTAGTATTTAGAATGAAAATTTTATTTTGAGTATTTAGAAGTAATGATTAGTAATGGTTACTGTCAAAAATTTGTTTGGATGTAGTTTTTAAGAGTATTTAAAATTAGTATTCAGATTGAGGATTTATTTTGAGTGTTTAAAAGTAATGACGGTAGTCAAAAGTTCGTTTGAATGTAGTGTTTTCAAGAGTATTTAGTAAATACTAATTTGAACCTCTTTCAAAATCTCATACCAAACATCCCCATTAATTTATTATTTTTTTTATGCTTCTTTAAAACCAAACTGCTGTGAATTTTTTGTTCCAGCCTGCCCCCTTCATTTAACTGGTCTACCTTGATTTTGTACTAATATCTCTCTTCCCCGCTTCGAAAATATATGCCTCAAAATTAATTCTGACGGAAGAATCACTCCTAACAGGAAGAGGAGCTATATGACATCGACATTCCTCTGAAATTCATCGCTACTGTGAATACCAGAGTGCATGGATTGGCCTGTTGGTTTGATGTATTATTTAATGGCAGGTAAGTAGTGGGTTTGAGATTACTTTTCAGCTCCGGGGTTACGAGTTTGAATGCTCTTTAAGTTTCCTTTTACTTCCTTCGCTGCTTATGTGCTACTCGATCTACAGCACCGTGCAGAGGTGGCTTACCACCGCCCCAGGTGCACCGACGACCCATTGGTACCAATTACGCTGTGTCCTTTCCCAGCCGATTTATGTCATGGCGGGGCAGGAAATCACTGGAAGACTTCACATGGTTGCTCACAGTGCTCAGAGTTACACAATTTTCTTGACTCTCTCAGGTGATTTCTTCTCTCATATTTTCAGTTCCTTGGTTTGCCTTTTGACCTTTCTGACTAAGTCTGATATATATAGCCAAAATGTGGGGCCCTGGTGCGGAACAAGGAGGAATACTTCAGTCGGCCTCGTGCAAACTTGACTTGAAAGAGCCCTACTATAGAATGTCCCAACCACAAGCCTACCCTGTCGTTCAAGATCAGCAACATCAGTTGATTCCCCAACAGGTATTTGTTTACATGTTTTTTCATTCTATCTTCTCGAAATAGACGCCGTTTCACAGTTTTACCGGGTTTGTAATTTCAGGAGTGTCTGCTTTACTGTCAACCTCATGTTTAAAATAGGTTCCATTTTTTGCCTTGATTTGTTTTTTTTTTTTTGAAGGAAACATAACTTTTCGTTGATACGAAAGAGTTTTTAGAACCTATCGAAACTAGGAGCAAAAGGTATAGATAAAGATTAAACATGAAGATGATCGACATTTTAGCTGATAAATTAATGAGAAAAGCAATAATAGAGAAACAAAATCTAACCATGGAAGAGGTAACAGAAGGAAGATATCACAAAGTAACAAAAGGAAGATTTGAAATTCTCTTATTGATACTATTTCACAAGTACCAAAATCTTAAAAATATGTATGCATTTGTATGAAATGAATTTTTGGTTGACATCTTTATTAGTTGATATAATTAAAATTATCACAACCTATTGACATAAAACTTTTAGGTTAAATAGTATTGTAGTATTGATTCAGCAATGTATCATCTCGGATTATGTTTTCAAATCTCTGACGATTTCTCTCCGATTAATATTGATTTTCATTTGTTGTACTTTTAATTAAATTTATCTTAGCATATCCCCATGAGCTTAATGGATGTTTGATATTGTAACCTAATTCAATGTAACCTAAAAATGTAGTATATTATATTTTATTTCAATTCATATTTTATTTTCTTTTTATCTCCATTTTGTGATGAATTGCTGAAACTGTTTGTTGTTTTATTTTTGTCCGTATAGGACATGCCGATTCAACCCCAGGATTTAGAAGATGCTGATCTTATGCTTCATGCATCACCTAACTCCGGGGCTCCACTTAATTCAATGATGGATAACATTTAAGCATACGGAATATCTACGGAAGCTTGTATGCTCAGGGTCGATGCTGTGACATTCGTTTGCCTTTGCATTGGTGACGAGAAACCGACAATAATTCTCCTTCACCTCTAACCTTCCACAGGCAGTGAGACTACCATCGTTTATATGCTTTCACAGTGAGATTGTTCTGTACAATTGATTTATGATTGAATACTAAACAATAATCGTTTCTGGTTTGCTGCTAAGAAATTTTATTGCCGTATTTGTTCTGAGGCATTTCAATGCTGAGCCTATTGGTGGTTGCCCCCATTTGTAATAGATTTGGATTTTTTTTTTCCCTAGGAATCTTTTAGTACGATGCTGTTTCTGGGACGTTAAGTTCGATTTTCTGTAGAAAATATGATTCAGTTTGCAATTTCTTTTTTTATTCCAGTACAAATCGGAATAGAGGGATAATACCGATTTTCAGGATCAAATTCGTGACGTTGGTGTTGAAATAGATTAACACCAAATAATGAAACTATTGCGCTACTAACGCCACCGACCATTTCCGTGATTTAGTTTGCGATTTCATGATATGTTTACTCTTAACTTTCCAATTATTAGGTTTATATATGGCGCCGGACTGTTGGCTGCAGTTTTCATAGTTTTGTTATTTTTACAAAAAATATGCATAGTTTTGTTATTTTTACAAAATAATTATAATTGTAATTAATTTTTTTAAATATTTATATATATAATTGATAATATATTGTAAATATTTTATTATAAGAAAATATGTAATAATACTTGTTAATACAATTATTGTTAATACAATTATTATATTTGTTAATGAAGGTGATTATGTATATTTACTTGATTTGACTAATTTGTAAGATTTTCTTTAAAATTAACACTCTTTCTAGCAGTTATATATATATTATTTTTAAAAAACTTACGTTCAGAAAATAATTATAAATAAAATTATTTTCAATTTTTTTCAACAAATATAGTCACAATGAGTATTATCATGTATATTATTATAGTATAATATTTAGAATACAATATTATAACTAAATATACAATTTTTTTAAAATTTGAATGTATTTATAATTATTTTTGTGAGAATAGTACATTTATCACAATAGTGACGCATTGATTTTATTATTTGATGATAATTCAGTTAAAAGTTGTACCTATGTAGAATTTGTGGTCTTTTCTGTCATCAAATCTAAAATCGAACTTTATATCGCACAAAGCTAATTTAATTATGAGAGCTTGGTCAATAGCTTACTATGGTTTGTTATCATTTAAAAACTTACATGTGACAAAGAACTCATTAAAGACGTACAAAATAACTTCTCTTTAACAATATTACTAATGTGAATTGATCAAAAGATTAAAAAAAAAAAAAAAAAATGTTACACAAAAGTTATGAAAATTGAGCTCTTGATCGAAAATATTTTACATAGCTTGTGCAAAGCAGGTCTATCTTGTTGTAAAGGGTGAAGAGCAAAACCACTTGACCTTGTTTACAAGGAAGGGTAAAATATGCTAGATTGTCAAGGATCGGAGAATAAAGAAGGAAAGAAGAGAAGCTTCCTTCGGGCTCAAATTCTAATCAACAAGTTGGAGGTAAGCTAATTTATTTACATACAACTACTAAATTAACGATACAACTACTAAAAACATCAAATTTTAAATTAGTATTCAGCTACTATTAATCCGTTGTCTTCCCTCCTCTCCACTTATCTACTTATCTTTACTTCACTGTTTTCTACAACAAAAAAACATACACACTCTTGTGTGTGGTATGAAGAGAAAAAAATTAAGAAACTTATTAGACTAGTTAATTAAATGTAAAAAATAATTATAACTATCATCACTTACAAAAATAACAAATGTAGTAGTTGATATTAATGAGTAATGTCAATATATTTTTTTGATAGTACCGGTATTAATAAGTATTTGTAATATAATGTACAACTATATTATGTGTAATGATAAAGAGAGAAAATTCTTACACTAAAATTTAACATAAATTAATGGAATGGGTCATTTTTAAAAATTTAAGGTGTGCTTGTTTTTTATAAAGAGAAGAATGTAGTGGAGTGGACATGAGAGATTAACTGCAGTTGAATATTTGTTTGATAATTAATGTTAGCAGTGGTTGAATATACTTAATTATTTTTTTGGTGATCGATATTAATATTGGTTATTTTAAGTAAAATTAGATAGAGTAGTTTGATAAAAGATTTAATACGTGATTAAAAATAATTGCTTACTACTAAACACTAGAGATGTTCACGGGACGGGGCAGGGCCCGGAATGGCTTCCTCATCCTTGTCTCCTCTTTCAAAATCAATTCCCATCCTTGTAAAATTCACCGTTTCTTTTCGCGGAAATCGGGGTAGAGATTACCGGTCAGTAAATCGCGGGATTCGAGTTCCCCGCTGAATTTTTTTAAATTTATTTATTTTTTAAATATTTTGTTAAATAATAAATTCAAATAATTAAATATTTGTAAAGAATATCTATCATGTTTCAATTATATTGTGCATTTTAAAGAAAATACTATTTGAATAGGTAATTTTACAACATATATATTTTATATAAGAAAAATATATTAAAAAATCGGAGCATGATCGAGCTATCGACCCGGTCCTGTTCCCCACCTAACCGAGAATTCTCTGCCCTGAAACCCGACCCCACGAAAAATATGGACATCACTGCTAAATTGGAGAGTGATTTCTGGAAAGCATGCGATTAATTGTTTAAAAAAAAGAAAAAAAAAAAACATAACTTTAGTTTGTAAAAAATACAAAGAAAAAAAACCCGCTTTAATTCAAAGGCGCGCACACACACTTAGCGAATACGAGAGCTGAGGTGGCCGTGTGAAGCTTTTTCTTGAAACAGAGAAGAACAAAACTCATTTCACAATTTCATCATCCTAACATTTTTTCCTTCAACTTCGATTCTCAGATTTACTGATCCAAACGTCACTCTCTTCTTCGCCAACTTTAATCCGGCGAATTTCAGGTCCGATTTCACAATTAATCTCACTAGATTCCCAAGCTGTTCTTTCATTTTCAATTTACTCTCCTCTTCGCATTTGATTCTCGAATTCATGGTTTCGATTTCTCAGTTCTTGTTTTCTTGAAACTTTCGTGAAATTTTCACCAAACTTTGCCGCCTAATAATAGTTTCAGTTCGTTTTCGGTAATTATTGAGGTTTAGGGCTTTGCCGACCTCTTTGTTCCGCACAGAAACCCTAGTTTTATGAGTTCTATTTGAGATGCGATATCGTAGGTGTTTCGTTTACATCTCTATTTCTACTAATGGGTGCTCGAACCAGTAATCGTAAGCACGACGACGAGTGTTTGAGCATCAATAGTTCGTATTCGTCTTTGAAATCGCCAGATTTTCGGGTCTCGAAGAAATCTAAATTTTCCACTATGTCTTCAGATCGGCCTGTTGTTTCGTCGAACTCTGTAGTGGCTAGACTCTCCCGGTATCCTGAAAACACTCCGGAACTGCGTCGAGAAGTCCACGGCCCGTGCCGAGTGCTCAAATTTGGGCTTCCCAGGACCTTCTTTAAGCATTGGGAGTCAAAAAATAGCGATTTGTCAGAACAGGATGAGGTGGGGAATGCCTTTTCGTACAATTACCAGATTGCGAAGAGTAATGCGATTGGTGCTTTGCGGTCCTTCCCAAAGGATGTTATAGAATTGGATTCGGACACGCAAACTGAAAGAGGCGCTTCTGGAGCTTCGTCGGACGAGGGAGATGTTGAGGTAATTGAAGATGATAAGCGAGAACGTGGCTCAATTTCTTCAGACCAGGGGTTTCGTGTGGTTGATACAATGCAGGAATTGGATGCAAAGATGATGGATGTTGATCAGCCTTCGCCGTCTTCGATAGTTGTAGATTTGACCGATGATAATTCGAAGGTTGAGAACACTGAGAAAATGCTCGGTGCTTTGTCACTGGACCGGGATATGTCCAGTGTTTCTGCTTACAGAAAGTTGCTCCAGAGTGTGGAAAAGCGAACATCGAGATTGAAAAGCTTGGATTTTGAAATCAAGTTGAATGAGAAGCGTCGGTCAATTTTTCAATCTCAAACTTTAAAGAAGAAGCCTGTCGATGTATGTTTCCTATCTTGTAGTGTTTTTCAGTTCCATTGGGGTAGATTGATTGGTTTATGAAAGTTTTGTTGTTTTATTGGCTACTTTCTAAGCTTGTTTTCGTTTTTTGTAATTTAGCTTAGAATTTAAACTCCTTAAGGAAGATGAAAATGTTAAGAATTTGGTAGAATTTAGAAAACAGCAGCAATTCCAAAAAACAGAAAACAAAGGGTAGATATTGTAGATTTCTCCTATCAAGCTTTTGCTCTGCTTTTCATCATTTTTATGCTTAGGAAATTGTATTCAATGTTTACAGGAGATTCCACAAGAACTTTTTCTTCCTCTTACTAAGGAAGAGGAGGCCGAGGTTGAACGTGCATTCTCTACTAACCGGTACGGGAAGATATACTTATGATCTTTCATGAACTACATTTTGTTCTTTGCTTTATTGTTTTTGTTTGTTTATTCAGGAGGAGGGTTTTGGTCACACATGAAAATTCAAACATTGAGATTACCGGGCAGGCTCTACAGTGTCTACGACCGTGTGCCTGGTTAAACGATGAGGTTATTATTTTTGCTTGTATATTTTCTCCATGCATCTGCCATTTTGAAGAGTGAAAGACGCAGTATCTGATGGTTTATAATCTATTTTATCTTGACTGAAATTTTCTGTTCTTGAAACTGATCTTCCTATTTTTTGTGTATATATTCATTATGTATGTAGGTGATTAATTTGTATCTTGAGTTGCTGAAAGAAAGGGAAAGAAGGGAGCCAAAGAAGTATTTGAAATGTCATTTCTTTAATTCATTTTTCTATAAAAAGGTTGGTTAGCTTTACTCTTATTCCCCTTCAATTTATTTATTTATATAGTCACCTATTGATAATATTTTTCAAAGATCCGTACATTCACTATGTCCACTATTTGCGCCAATTGGAGTTGTATACTAATTTACCTCGAGTGGACTAATTTACCTCGAGTGGAGGGGTTTGAGTTAGGTTATATTTATGAATTTTACATCGATCAACGATACTTTAGCTGTTTTAACTTGCCTCTGAGGCCTACATTTGGATTTGCTACATGTTTAGCTTTGTTTATAGTATGAAAAGAAATCCGTGTTTGGGCCACAAAGATGAAATGGAAAGAATCGGGAATTTGGATGATTTTTAGTGTTTGGGCCATTGAGAATCATTTCTCACATAATCGTATTTTTTCAAAATCACATTTTTATTCTCCTCCTCACTACTTTTTATTCTTCTCATACCTACTATTTTTTATCCCCATGACTATTTTCACTCATCATACTCATTATTTTATTTTCCACGTAATCATTTTCTTCACGCCAAACAAAAATAATAATTTCTTTCGCCTAAACACAAATAGTTATTTTTCATGTAATCATTCTCTTTTCAATTCTCCCCCTAGTTTTCATTCTCCCCATCATCAAATTCATTTCCATTCCCCTTCGCCCAAACACCCCCAAATGTTTTCAAGCCTCTTCCACTCGCTAGTGTTTGTTAACCTCCACCTTATATAATTTCTGTTTTTAGATTTTGAAATATATCTTTTCTATTTTTACTGAAACTGTGGTTTTGTTTTTTTTTGAATAAGAAACAATTTCATGTTTCATGTAGTGAGGAACACTTTTCATGTTCAGTTTCAGTAGTGATGATTTGACTTTAGCTAGATTTTTTTTTCTTTGGAAAACTTACAAAACTAGTCAAATCTATAAAATAATTATGAATATGGTCGCTTTCAAAAAAGTTAGCAAAATGTAGTCATTGTATTAGTAAGTATCATCACATATTTTCTTATACTACAATATTTATATTACAGGTAGTAATGACTATATATGCAAATATTTTAAAATTTGACTACATTTATAATTATTTTATGAGAATAGCACGTCAACCGCAACTTCCCTTTTTCTTTCTCATGTTGCAAACAGTTGATAAATGGAAGGGAAGGCTATGATTACAAATCTGTTAGAAGATGGACCAGCCTAAAGAAGTTGAAATATGAACTCGTTGATTGTGATAAAGTAATATTCTGCCCCCTCAAAACTATAGTATTCCATTTAAGCAATGTGGTAGTTCATTTGTCATTGACCCATTTTCATTACTTGTTTAGATATTTGTCCCTATCCATAAAGAAATTCACTGGTGCCTAGCAGTGATCAACAAGAAAGAGAAGAAGTTTCAGTATCTGGATTCTCTCAAGGGAATGGATTCTCGTGTTTTAAAAACATTGGTATGCTTTCTATTTTCTCTTAGCATTTAAATTTCATTTTTATGGTTACTAATTGTAGTTTTATGGTAGGGCATCCTTGCATAGGAATTACCTTTTTTTAATGATAAATCAAGCTTTCATACAAATAAAAGGACATACAAAGGAAAAAAGACGACCCTCTAAAATTTTTATTGTTTCTCTCCCTAAAGCTCGCACAAAATTACGCACATACTAGCTTGCTATAAAAAAAAGTTTCATGAGAATCTTGCTATAAAAAAGTCTCTTTCTCATGAAAGGTTGCAATTCCATAATCATCTCTCTTAGTTGCCAATTCAAAACCAAACTCCTTAAGAGGTGTTTGTTTCGAGGTATTACGACTCTTCTTCAAACAACAACATCCAAACGAGCTATTGTAATCACTCAAAATAATCATTCATTTTTATTCACTTAAAATAATCACTCATTTCTAACCATTCATTTTAACCACTTATTTCTAATCCATCAAAATAATCACTCATTTCTAACAACATCCAAACGAGTTATGATCTGTAATTACTCTACAAAAACTATCATCCAAACGAGTTATTAATTGCAACTCTTTTTTAATAACCACATCCAAACGAGCTATTACTTAAATTCAAATTTCCATTCACTCAAAATAACCCCATAATTTATAATCACTCTACAATTTCACATCCCAATACCTTCTTAAAGAACCAACTCTAAACCTCATTTACACGAGAGAATTTGATCTTACATAATTGGGTCTAGGTTTGATCTTCCTTCTGATTGCCTTAACGTTGTCCTTGTTGAAAGTTTCTTGTTATTTTTCCTTAAAATAAATTTTATAAATATGTTTACATTTTGTTTTGCTGTTATTAAAACTATTAACATGATTGAATCAATTTGTATTAATATTAACTTCAAGGGACCCATTTTTATCATTTTTTGTAGTCTAACGACTAAAATTTTGTAAGTCTAGAGGCTAAAATAGAACAAACTTGAAAATATATGGACTAAAATTACTAAAAATGTTATTTTAACCTTAAAATTTTATGTCAGTCTTGATTTTTGTATGCAAGTCAGAATTTTGTTCCTACATACCCAGGCAAGATATTTTGTTGATGAGGTGAAGGACAAGAGTGGAAAAGACATTGATGTAAGTTGTTGGGCAGAAGAATTCGTCGATGACCTTCCTGAACAAGAAAATGGGTTTGTACTATAACACATTCCTGAGAAGAGTATGTGCTTTTATTACACAGATACTTTGCATTATTTTTCTCACAAATCATTCTACTGAAACAGGTTTGATTGTGGCATGTTTATGATCAAATATACAGATTTCTATAGCAGAGGTTTGAATCTCTGTTTCATGCAGGTAAATACAGTTGAAAGTTCCTTATAATCACTAAATAATTATCAAATTTTAAAATACTTGCTTATTTAATCTTATAAGAAAATACGTGATAATATTCATTAATACAATGACTACATTTGTTAATTTTTTGACAGCGACTATTTATAATTATTTTCTAGATTTGACTAGTTTTATAAGTTTCCTTTTTTTTATTTCTCAACTTGCAAAATTTGAAATCCTTAGTCTAAGGAAACGGTTTCGTCGATTCCACAAACACTTTTTGCCCTTTTCACTATTCAACAAAGTACAATCATAGCATTGCTTTTATATGCTGCTAGTATTTGCGTCTCTGAGTGCAAAATCGATTTTTATGATTATACCTTTCCTTGTAGGATCACATGCCTTATTTTCGACTTAGAACAGCCAAGGAGATTTTGAAATTGAGAGCTAATTGAGTAACCTGGCCGACTGTAGTACCCGTAACCTGCTCGAAAACTTGGTGTATCTGGTATTCATTTGCACCCAGAGTGGCAGTGGGTCTAAAATGTAATTTTATGATTGGTTTTGAGTTTGATTTCTACTCTCCATAGATGAGGTGGTTGTGGCGAACAGATTAATAAATGGAAAGAGCTAGAAATCAGCTGATGAAGCAGTTATTTGGTAAGTGAAAAAGGTTTAGTGATCGATGTCAAATTTTGTATTGAATTATTATTTTTTTCTTTCTTTCTTTTTGTATTAAGTTTGTAAGGTTAAATAAGAATTTTGTAGCGAAGCTTTTACGAGAAAGATTCTGGATGGAAATAATATTTGTTAATTACTAAACGTCTGGACTTGGATCTGTGTACAAAGCTAACTTATTTCAAAATGAATGAACTGTGCAGGTCTTGCAAGACGACCTAATAATTAAAGATGAAGAGTTATTTAGAATAATTACGAAGAAAAAGTTGTAATAATTTGAATGAATTATTATAAAATGATGATAAAAATTCATTTTTAATAGCTTTATAAAAATATGTCATAGCGAGCCGTTGATATTAGAGATGTACTAGTATTCACTCGATCTATGTTTCGAGTTTCTTATCCTAATCTTCAAAAAAGAATAAAAATAATAATAAAATAAAAGCTTCATAACAAAAGTAACAAATTGCCTCTATGGTTTACCTATATGATCTATATAGGTGGTCTCAATTCACATTGGTGGTCTTAGATTATGCTGGCTCTTTTGAAGACAAAACCTTCTAATATAAAAAAAAAAAAAAAAAAAAAACTTGTTTTGTTATTGATAATTGGCTACAACATTTTATACTACGTGCCCGTTGTATTTTCTAAGAAAAAAAAAAAAAAAATTATGATCTAGTCAAAACTTATCTACCAGTTGCATTACTAGTATATCAAAGAAGTGGAGATAATTAGAGGATGTTCATAAATTAATATAACAAACTAATCACAAACTTGATATCTGAGAATATATTTTTAAAATTCAAGCCTTCAACTAATTACACCACCTAACCTCTTGAAGCTCATTCTATAAATGATGATCTGCTTGACTTGAAAAAACCTAGCCCAATCGGAAAATCTCGAGGGCCTTTCGACACAAACAAATAGATAGCCCAAGGGTACTACACAACTGGACAACTCCTCTACCCCTCTTGCAATTGAGGAATTCTACTGCTTCAAACTTCTATGAAAAATAGATTCATATTTTTCATAGAGAAATCTCTAATCAATGATAGAAAAAGATCCATTTTGTATCTTATCCAAGAGTTTCTTAGGCTCGATCAAAGAAGCAATATTACTTGATCATTGTCAAATTTAGTGCAATCTCTGTTTGCCTGTGGGGTTTCAACAAAGCACCTATTTCTAATAAGCTATGAACTATATTAAAATCATTTCAAACGAGTCCATAAGAAGTGACCCTTTTTTTATTGAGTTAAAGAGGGGAGACCAAAAGTTTTGAGTTAAAGAGTGGAGACCAAAAGTTTTGAACAATCAATCCGATAAAACAACTCAATAGATAAAGAAGAAGATTGGTTAATTTCCTTGGTTATATGATATATAGGATCTAAGGAGAAATTACTAAAGAATTTCATTTTGTGCAAAAATCCTTCCTATCTAATATAAGAAAGCAAGTTTCATATTTATTTCCATTGTTGGAAATATAGTTGTTTGAATTTTTTTTTTTTTTTTAAAGATTGTGTTCTCTCCTAAACTCCCACTACATTTTCTTTCCCCTAAAAAAAAACGGAAACACAAAATGAAAATGGTCATCCAGCAAATTCTGAAATAGAGGTCTTACATGTTTTATCATCAGTACGGTCGGGCGCCTCGAATGGTGTTGCAAACCTGCCAAACTAGGACGCGTGAATACTGAACAACAAAAACAATGGTAGTACATGATTCATATCATTTTACATATGTAACAGGGTTGTTAGATGTGCTTGGAACTGGTATTAAATGTGAAGGGCAATCAGGGCAAGCAAAGTCAATTCCAATATTTTTTTTCGAAGTCAAAAAGAAATGTACAAATCAAATAAAATCAATGATTAATGATTATATATATATATATATATTTATAATATGAAAGAAGAAAGCAGGAGAGGTACAGCAGAGGAAGTTGGAGACCGGAAAACAAACCCTCACCACCCTAACGCGGTGCTCGTTTTCGGGTGAGTATTTCTTGTTCTTTAAGTCTATGCTGGAACCTTGCAAGGCGTGCTTGAAGACTCACCAAACCAGCAGCCTTTCGAGACAGCACAAAACTCAACTGGGTCACGTAGTTTTCAATCTGGCTCCCTGGTTGATCCACTTCTGCCAACAGTTTCATTTCCTGCCAACCAACACCACACCAGATTTAATATTTTTTTGTAAGGGGCTGTTTCGTTGATAGAGACTTGGTGTTTCGAAAGTATTTGAACCTATGAATGAACTTAATTTTAATTACTTTTCCTGGATACCAGTGGCTCCAATTCTCCAAGTATAAAAAAAAAGTGATTGAAACAAGTTTCAGTTGATTTAAAATACACTTTTAGCTCGTTTTTTAATACTAATGATTTAAAAAAGCATTTAGGGTGTGTTTGGGCATCGAAAATGGAGGGGGAGAATGAGAATGGAAATGATTTCCGGTGTTTGGACCACCGAAAATCAATCCCACATATTCACGTTTCACAAAAAAATATCTTATTCTTTCCCTAACTACTTTCTATTCTTCTCGTAACATTTTACCCTTCCAATAACTATTTTTCACTCTTATCATATCTCCATTATTTTATTTTCTTCATTATCATTCCCTTCACTCCAAAACAATTAATCATTTCTTCCGTAATAATTCATTTCACCTCAAACACAAACAATCATTATCCCCATAGTTTTTCCCTTTCTTATTCTCCCCCTAATTTTCGTTCCTCCCATAATCATTCTCATTCCCGTTCACCCAAACACACTCCTAGCCTTTTAACTTTCAAATACTCGTGAAACAATTGAAGTTCAAAGAATTGTTAGATACTTTTATACTTACCACTTAAGCATGAAATTGGATATAATATATATGGGAACCGATATTAAACTTGTTATTATCATAATTAGTTGGTTTGTCGAGTCAGAAATAGTAAGATTTCAACTTTTTTTTTTTTTTTCTTTTTTGAGCTGATATGAAGCAAATAGATAAGGAAGGTGTTTTTTGTTTTTCTAAGAACATAATTAAAAGGTTATGGTCAAGTCTATGATCGATCAACCAAAAAGCTATTAAAAGATTGGAACTTTGGACTTACTTCGCGCACTATCTCCATGGTGTCCTCAATTTCTTTTCGATGAGCAGCAATTAATGCCTCTTCTTCCTGCAACGGAGTTGATGACATAAAAAAATCACCAACTGAATAACATATTTCTTTGCTATGGTAAAACAACACTAAGCTATTTTCCAATCTAACTGAATGGATGCATGAGCAGGAAAATAGATTGGATTAAATTAAATAAAATCAGTCATTTAAGCTTTTGCTGCTAACCTCGAGTATCGCATTAATATTGCCATCGGAAGTTGCCTCAGTTTGAGGTTCAGACTTTCTGGATCCAACATCATTTCCGTTAGTAATTGCTGGACCATACTGCTTGGAGCTTGCAGTAGACAGATCCGGTGCACTGCCATCTTTCTTCTGCCAGGTTCCCAATTTTTCTGATTTATCATCTCGGGATGATTTTCTTCGAGGTGGCGATACCTTTTGCACCTTCTCCTCTGTATCATTTAAGTTGTAGGAATACATGGGAATCTTCCGTCCGGTTGGACTATGAGTGCTCCTCATTTCAAGTGGCTCCTTGTCGAACGACGCAGAAGTTATATTTACACCTGCACTTTTATCATATCGTGCATGAAAGGTATTGCTTGATGGCAATGTTGTAGTTGGGATGTCGAAGTTGGAAGAGGAGAGACTCTCTTTCTCTGCAGCCCTTCTGTCCAATTCCCCTGACTTCACCTCTTGGCGCAGCATATTAACATCTTCTGCTTCAGTGAAAATTGGAATAGATGGGGCCGAAGAAACATCTCTAGTTACTTGACTGGAACTTACAGCCTGGTCCTTTTTTGTATTTCCACTTTTGGACAAGCTTTTGACCCTGATGTTATTCAATAGTTATTTAAAAGTTGAATATATACGAAATTAATGAATGACGTAAGGCCTAGGATGTCAAAAAACATACCGATCAGCATATCTCAAAGTGTTGAGAGTATGTTCACATGAACCAGCATTTGGAGAAATGCATGATACCATAACAGTTCTCGAGTTTCCAACAAAAGAATCACGAAGCACTTCCGTTAGTTTGCTTCCACGGAAGGGTATATGAATCTGATCATTGTCCAAGGCACGAATGCATTCCTTCAATGCCAAAAGACTTTTGTTGATTTCTGCTCCCTCAATTCTGCAAGAGTTCCAACAAAATATACAGAACACAGCATTATGAATCTTGATGAAGTGAATAAGCAATATAAAAAACAAAAATCAGAGAACATATCGAATGAAATATTATATCAACAGCATTTAGTGCGTAAGCTAAACTGCACACTCGCAGATATCAATGATAAAAAGGTTCAAACAGAACGATATCGACTGAAATATTACATCAATAGCATTCTTTCAGCACACTTGCAGATATCAATAAAAAAGGTTTGAAGTAGTTATATTTTCAGCAAAAATACTCCATACACTACCAGCAACTAGCTATATCAAATAAAATTCTTAGCACATGCATTGAAACCTAATTTAATAAATCAAGATAGTGTACAATATTATCAAGCACAGTGATAGCGAACTCATTGATTGGTGCAAAAAACCCGCATACCTCGTCTGACGGTCATTATCAGTAGTATCAGCACCTCTTTCGCTACCAGCCAAATCAATAAAAGAGATTTTTCCAACAAGCTTCCCACTTTTCAAATCATTTCCATCATTGTTCCTCCTCGATTCCTTTACTTCAGGATGTTTCTTAACAGCGAGTTGCAATATAGCATGTGACCTTGAAGACTCCTCATTGGCACCAGTGGAACCTGTACTTCTAGCAGCATTTCCCCTCTCGATATACTCTTTGACAATTTGTACATCGGACACTTCAAATTCTTGAAGTCCAACAATACAAACCTGCTGCCGCCCATCTTCTCTCATGCAAAGCTTCCTATTACATAAAAATAAAGTCCTCTTAAGAATGTGTATACATGAAAAATAAGAAATGGATGAAATACTCAAAATAATATAAGGCACTGGACTTGAGAAAGGGGGAATAATTTCGCACATTGTATTATCCTACTTCCAGAGAAGGAAAAGAGAAGCTGACCAAAAACTTATAATGCTAAATACAATTCTAATCCTAGTACTACACGACTTTAAATGTTTTGTACAGGTACTTTCATTTACTTCATTTTGATCATAAATGTATCTATTCAGACGCAAAACCATATATATCCAACTAAATAATGGCCAAAAGTTGATATCATATCATATGCTACTTTCCTCGATATGCATGTATGATATTTACAGTCCAAGCAACAACAGAAAACATCTCTTCTTTCCTCCAGAACAATTCAGGGAAAATTAGAGGATAAAATTAAAAACTTACTTCCTTTCCCCAAGTAGATCAAACAATTTTCCACCATATATCTCAAAAAAGCTAAGCCACAACTTGAATTTTTGATTGCGATAAACAGGCTGATGTAATAATCTAACAAGGTCTTCAGCAGCCCTAAGAGGTAACGGTTGCATTGTAAACGTCTTGCCACTACCTATTCAATACAAAAAGCTTATAGTCCAACTACATAGGGACATTATAATGAAGAAAATAAAAGTTGATACAATATCATTAGTAATTGGTAAAATGACAATCGGCAAGAAATATTGTGTGAACTAAATTTCAATCAGTATGCATTGCATTCCATGAAAACAGCGAGCAAGTGATTGACCCGATTTAATGCACACCTGTCTGACCATAAGCAAAACATGTAGCCTTTGTCCGTTCGAAGATGATGGGAATAATTGGTTGCACGGTAACCCTATAAACCTATTTCAAAAAGAATGGACGTCAATTCAAACCAACACCTAAATGTTTTCTAAACTACACTGGACAAAGAAAATATCTAAGGTTACCTCATCATTGGTAACATACTCATCAAGAACCGCATCAAAGCAAAATTCATGCTTCTCTACGTATGCAGTCAAGTCCACCTATCTCAATGTGAAGTGGGGAGAAAAGAGATCGAGTCAAACAACTGCCACATTAAACAATTAAGCTAATGTCACACATCAAAGTAGAATAATAAAAGTAAATGGACCTTTAATTTTGGTTCGTGGACAGTCAAAGAGGCATTGTCGCACACTGATACAACGTCATCCTCCTTACGAGCAAGCTCCTTCTTGTTTAATGGTCTCTTCCGTACCTAAGACATACACTACACGTATTAAGGAAAATATGATAACAAATGAAAGTATAAGCTAGTTTATACTTGATTTCCAACCTCAATTGAAGAAGCGAAGGTATAAATGTTATGGACACAACATTAGAATGTCCACACATTATTTTTTAAAAGAAAAATAAAGGGCATATAGAAGATGACAAGCACAGGAATGGCCGTGAAAATTAATATATCCTAGTAAGCATTGCATGAGGTGTGAAGACTCCAAGTGCTAGCATGTTTTCATAATCAAAAGGTATAAGCCTAACCACCAAAAATTAGAACCTCAAGCAGCCTTTAATCTGTACATGCTCAAGTAGACGATTTCATAAACTAAAATCGAGGAGAAAATAACTAAGGAGAGAAAAAATGATTACAATGGCTTTCCTTTTTAATTTTGAACAAAATAGAAAGAAAAAAAAACTGAGCAATGTGACATATTGAGATATAAGTTGTTGTTCTAAGAAGGCATGACACTATTATGCATTGTTTTTTTTATTTGGAATAGCTGCATAAGTGCATAGTTATAGCGATTGAAGGGTGGGATTGTTGGCACCGATGTACATCCAAAAGAACTATAGTTTCAATATTTGTAGAACTAGAATGTTGATTCCTAGTCAGGAAAGAAGAATCTATTACGCTCTTGCCAAATGGACCAACAAAATGCACCAATAAATTTTTCCCAAAATAGCTTCTCTTATATTAACGGATGTCCTCCATGAGTTTGTGAGAGCAGCCGAGTGCCAACTGAATTTAGCAAGAGGGAGTACCCTGAACTTCTTGGCAAAGACACAAGCATGACGAATATGAAATTGAGTTTCAAGGCTTTACTTGCTAAGATGCACCATTGTGGAGATAAGGCCATGTATTTTATATGAGAAGTTTGTCTTGTGAGTTGACAGCCCCTTGAGCACGAACTTTATCTTCTTTGGATAGTATCCTAGACAAATTAGACCAATTAGGGGTAAGAGGAGCTCATCGAGGGGACATTGCCTTTAATAGAGTCTTTGTAGAAAATGCATGTGAGCTTCAAGCCTCTATATGCCCTAATCCTGACCAATTTCGAATTATATTGGCACTAGTGAGTGTAATATTGACCCCATTTCAATGATTTCTTCTTCATCGTTAGTTCCTTCTAAGTTATGCTACCATCTTCTCAAATTGGATGGGCCTTTTGTAATCTCTCCTCCTGGGTATTATACTTTTCTCTAGTAATTCGTTGTAATTTCATAAATCAATAAAATTGTTTTTTATACAAAAATAAAAATAATCTATCCCTAGTTAATTGAACTACCACCAAGATGAGGAGAAAAGAAAAGGAAGATCTTCCCAAAAAAAAGTAAGAAAAAAAGTTGTAAACAAACCCTCCATGAGCGATAACATCCAAATGGAAAGGATTTCTAGTTAGTGTTCTCATTCCACTACAAGAAGCTTACCACAACTTTGATTTTTGCCACATTATTTTCTCTGGCAACGTTCTCTTTTTCAATCACAGGTAATGTAGCCAGCGCATCTTCATCAGCGTGGCTTCTTTGCTGCCTGCTGCTAGCTACATTAAACTCGTCGTCAAATACTCTAGTACCACTAGGAATGAATGGTGAAGGCTCAAATGGTTCTGAGATAACGTGCTGGTGGGAAAAAGAAAGTCTATTAAAAAAGGAAATAAAAAATTAAATCACTAAAGGGGAGATAGAGAAAGAAGAGTGAACTTACAAAAAAAAGAAAAAATTATGCGACTTATCATGCGATGGGGTAATAAACCGGTAGATACATGCTAACAAAAGTAATTAAAACGTGAACTTCAAGGGAAAAGAACGATGTGTAGTTCTTTAGTTGGTACAAAAGTATCTTAATTTTCACCATCCTAACCCCCACCTCAAAATAAAAAAATATATGTGCGCGTGTGTGTAAATAAACACTTTAAACATGTAAGCTCCGGGCCATCACTATACCACTAGAAAAACCACACAAAACATAAAATAATAATGAAACCATGTCAACAACCTGCAATTCTTTACAGGAATGCTCCCAAAATATCAAGCAACTAGCTAAAATTATTGTATCAGTGTCCCAATGGTTAATAGGAAACCACCTAAGATCTGCCCCCAGGAATTTCTACTAATATTACATATATAATCATACTTCAGTAAAAATCTCTTGCCAATAAAAAGAAAAAAAAAATCTGATTAATCCGCATATGGCATACCTCAGGCAAAAGCTCGGTATCATCCATAGCATGGAGATCCAAAAGTCCAGCACCAAAATCTCCCCTAAATTCTGGAGAATAATACCCATCCATTGCACCAAGTACTCCTGATGCTTGGGCAGTAGGTGTTTGAGGTTCTGATCCAGACTCCCCACTGAAATTTAGGTTCCTCATCAGTTTTAAAAGCCTCTGTTTCTCTTCGGCAGATTGTGCTCCATAACTCTAAGCCAATGGGAGAGAAAGAGGAAATTCAATTGATGTGGTATACACAACTGAACCAGGTATAACATCAACTGAACAACAAAAAAGGAAAAAAACAAAAAGAAAATGCACAACCATCCTCCAAATCAAACTCAGCTTCCTTTCAGTAAAATGCACGTGGTGGAATGTTAATCAAATTCAACAAAGCTATTTATCAATTAATAAATTCCCATTCAACCCCAAAGAGTAGAAAATTGCATGGTCTCGAAAAAAATAAAAAGAAAGAAAGGGCCTCCTATAGTAAACACACAAGGTCGTTTCATTACTCAAGATACCTACAACAGAGCCATTTATCAATTGATCATTTCATATACAATTTTTCGCAGCATCTCAAAACACACAAAAACATTGGAAATATTAAGCGACTTACCTGCATTAGGAGGGAGCGCTGATCAGCCAAGGGAGAGGCCAGATGCTGCAAGCCAGCAGATTGGAGCCATCTAGCCATGACCGCATCACCAGCATCGTTAGTGGGGCCTGCATTGTGCAGGCTCCCACCGCCCGCTTGGTCGTAAAAGGCAGTCGCTGCAGCAGCATTGCTCTGCTGCATCTGACCGCCCATGTGGCGCTGCGAACGTCTTTGAGGAGCCAATTTTCAAGATCTGTTTAACAACGCTTCATCAAAAAAAAAACACACACAAACAAAACGCTTAATCAAAAAAACAAGACAAAACAAAAACAAACAAACAATACCTAATCCAATCTAGTACCCGAAGCAAGCAAAAACCCACAACAACATCAACATTCCATATAAAAACAACCATCCAAACCCCCAAGCTAATCCAAACGGACAGTAAGTTGCGATAAAAATGAAAGAAAAAAAAAAACTCACGGTGAGGAGAAAAGTTGAATTCGAAGCAGGACATGAAAGAAATAGTTCAAAAACGAAATCCAAATCCTCAGAATCTGCAACAAAATCACCAGATTCAACTCATCAATAAAAATTCCACAGAGACAAACAAAAAAAAAAAGATCATCGAGAATTCCAGGTCCTTTCCAACAATTAAAACATACCAAATTTGACCAAGAAATGAATACGATAGGCACGCCGAGATCTGAAAAACAGAATCTAAAGAACAGAATCAGTAATCAGATCTGAATCAAACAAATTATACAAAACCCTAATCTCATCGAGAGAAGAACATACAAATTCGCCGAAACTTGTATCTTCTTTGTTTTTTTTTTACCTTCGTGATGAAATGAGTTGGTGAACAAATATTAAACACTCCCAACGTCGCGTTATAAAACTCTTGAAATTGGTGAAAAAGGGGAAAAATATCTCTTGAAATTGTATGATAATATTCAAAATGGATTAAGCCGCTATTTTAAGTCTATACGAAATGACTAAAATAGCCCTAGATATCTTCACTAATTTCAACGCGTCTGATTATCGTCAACGAAGGAACGGGACGGCAGTTGAGGAAAACGGGCTGCCCAGTCTGACCCCGGCAGAAGTTTGAAATTGGTCGGCTGACGGAAATGCCCTTGTCCATAGGGCACCAGGGGCGGGGCGGGCACCAGAGGCGGGGCGGGGTCAATATCGGGAACGAGGAATGCATTTCCTGTCTCCAGTTCCGTCTCTCACAAGGAAAATGAACATCTCTAAACCCTATATAGATAGAGAATGATATAAAGTAGACTTGAACCATTGATCGAATGGATACTAATGCATCATTAGTACCAACTGAACTATCCTCGTTTTGGCCAAATGCTCTTATTTCATTGTCTTTATTTCTCTATTCTCCCATATTTGGATTTGGAAGAGAGGAAGAGAAAAGAAGGATAAGGGGTTGAACTATTTGTTATTTTTAGTACATTGTAATTTTTTTTTTTTTTAATTCCTTAACCCCTTCTCAATTTTTTTCAAAGTCCCACCAAAATTTAATCAAACTTTGTATCAAATTTCATCTAAAATAAATATTTTTTCTCATAAACACAAGTTTCAAAAAAATTAAAGTGATTACTCTATCTTATTTGGCCTTAATTGTTTAGAAAAAACATAATAAAAATAACTCATTTATAATTGTTGGTTTTTTTTGCCATTTTTTTTTTATAAAAAAACAAAGTTGTTTAGGTCATGTGGGGGCCACATGAGGCTGGTGAATCTCAAAGGTGGGGCCAATGGAAAAAAAAAAAAAAGCCCTTTCTTCTTTGTGGTTATTTACTAACCCTCTTACCTTCAAATGCACTTCCTTTTTTTCAAAACAACACACCCTTCCTTTAGCTTAAAGCAAAGCATGTGAGAGTTGGGGATCCATTCAATATATAATATTTTCAAAATGGCAACCTAACAAATTTGGAATATATAGTTATGTTATTTAAATCATAGGCATTGATTAATATCTATAGGAAAATTCTAAAATAAAAATGGTTTAAGAACAAAAAAAAAAGTCATACTACTTAAATGGTCCACAACAAATTATTTTGCTCAAAACAACTTATCTTATGTTTGCAACTCTCTTCCATTTTTCAAGTACTCTTGTACACTTCGACTCTCATCGACTTGTTCTTCTTCTTCAATTAACACGTTAAAGACATCAAGTAAATAGTTTCATATTAGCTAATTCTTGACATTCTTCTCTATATGACAATAGAATTCGACAAGCTTTGTTCACGCTCGAAAGCACAAAGTCGGTGTAGCTTTATTTTCAAGGGTCTCTTATGCGATAATGAGCTCCAACCCATTCCAACTCATATACTGAATGATCATAAGCTAGGGGTGATTTCAGTTGTTTTGTTCGATTTGGTTCTTTATATAAGGGTCCCTTATATATATTTGGTTCGGTTTGGTTTTTTATTGGTCCTTCCATCAAGAACCAAAATCGAACTTATGTCTAAAGTAGACACCACCCAATTTATGACTACTCCAAGTTAAGCACGCTTAACTATGAAGTTCCTTCAATTGAGCCACCGAAAAGGAAGATGCACCTTGTTGGTACGTATAAGTAGTACAAATCAATTATTTTAAGCTTTCTTACCCATGAGATTATATCACAAAATTCATTTCATTCGAATGTGGACTCGGTTCATTCATGCATCCCTCTTAACTATGGGTGTTATCGAAATATATCGGTTCGATTTCAGTTCTTGATATTGGATCGATCAGTTTCATATTTTAGAAAATCAAAATATATCGATTCGATTTCGATTTTTGATAGAAGAACTAATAAAAAATCGAATCGATAATAAGAAAATTATATATATGTTGGTATTTTAATTTGATTGATGAACTATTTAAAAATGTGAACTATGAAGTAATGAAAATATTATGATACTAATGAAAAACATAATTTTTTGTTAGTAAAATGAAAGTTTTTAGAATAAAATTAAAAATTAAATTGAGAATAAGACAAAAAATTTTGAAAAATAAACCAAAATTTGTATTAAAATCAAAACAAAAAAAACTAAATCAAAATCAAATCAAGGATATTAGTTGATTACCAGTTTGACACAAAATCAACAAAAATCGAAGCAAAATCACCTATAATTATAGACTTGTAGAGAGTTTTCTTAACCAAATGAATGATTAAATATTCAAAAAAAGAAAAATTGACAACATTTTGCAAAAAAAAAAAAAAAAGAAAGAAAAAGAAAATCAAATCTCAAACCCACTTGCACTAGTTTTGACAACATTCTCAAAAAACAAGACTTCGGGACGTGGGAGCTTTAAGGGTTGATATCACAAAAACGATAAGGTTGAATCATATATATATATATATAATTTTTTCTTTCTATAAAATAAAAATCATATATAATGTGTATACATTACCATAAATTATAAATTGTCTCATAGTTTCAAAAAAAAAAAAAAAAAATGGGAGTTTACTTTTAATGATTTGAAAATATACTTTAATTCAAAAAAAGTATAAAATTTAATTTTCCTGATTTAAAAAATAGAATTAAATTCTTGTAATAAAATCTAAAAGGTAATTTTAGATGTGAGTTTTAATGTATAAATTATGCTTATTTTTGTTAAATCAATTACTTATCTCATAATTAAATACATAAATAATTAACTTACCTATATTTTATTTATCAACAATTACGAATGACATATACTATTTTAATCAAATTATAATAAAAAATTATTTTTCAAATTATAGAGAAGACCCGATCATAAAAATTAAATTGTATTTTTTAAATTATAAATAATTTTTTTAATATTTATAAATATATAATCTTTATTGAAAAATGTGCCAAAATGTTAGTGCCATGCTTGTAGCTTTCACACTTGGAATAGACACGTCTACAAACTTCGAAGCTTCTCTATTAATTCTCTTTTAATTTTCTCCCACAAAAAAAATAAATAAAAATAAAAGAGGGAAAAATGGGAAGCGGCGAAAAGGGAAGAACAGCTATGGAGGTGGGCGCTGATGGAGTTGCAGTCATCACCATCATCAACCCTCCAGTTAACTCCCTCTCTTTTGATGGTACTATTTTTATTATTTTTATTTTTTTAATTTATTTTGTTGAGGTTAAGAGCATGTTCGTAAGTGATTCTAGCGAAAATGATTTGTTTATTAATAAGTGATTTTCACGTAATTGTTTCAAAGTTTTTGACTGTTTGTATCAACTTAAGTGTATCTCGATTATTAGACATGCATACTCATTTGATCGTACAACATTTTGATGTCAGTAAAATTTTAATTTGAGCCCGCAACTTTTTAGTTTACAAAAGGTTTTCTTTTTGACTACTAGATTACTCGTATTGATAATTTGATTACGTCTTTTTAAAGGCGACTTTCACTTAACTGACAAGTTTTCTCTGTATGGGAGAAGTTTTCATGTTGGAAATTGTGATGGATGCGTTATTCTCACAAAATAATTACAAATGTAGTTAAATTTTAAAATATTTGCATATATGCTCATTGATACTGTGTTTCACTGTCTTAAAAGAAAATACGTGTTCAATCTCATTAATATAGTGAATGTATTTATAATGATTTTCTAGATTTAACTAATTTCGTAAGTTTTCTGTAAGGTTTTATGCTAGGTGGTGGAGTCTAGAGGAAGAGGAGTTTAATAGCCTACTCAGGAGGCTGTCTGTTTCGAGTGTTTATAAAGTTATTATAAATGAGTTTTTATAATCACTTTTTAATAATCTCATTGCTATAACTATCATTTCTCTTTTAATATCACTCAAAATAACCCTCTTTCTATTCAGCCCACAATTTTGCTAACAAACATCCGTAAAGGGATCGACAGCTGAGAGAGAGAATGTAGTTATTATTATTATTTTTATGAAACCTACAAAATTAGTCCAAATCTATAAAATAATTACAAATAGAGTCACTTTCAAAAAAAAAAAAAGGTTAGCATATGGAATCATTGTACGAATGAATATTGTCGCACTATTTCTTAATACAATATTAAAACGTGTTAATGATAAATATTTTAGAATTTATTTACTTTTGTATTATTTTATGAGAATAGTACATTTCATACAATTTTCCTATTTTTTTATATTTATATGTGAGTGGTTGGACTTGTTTATACGCAACTCCACTATTTTGACTCGGGAATTGCTAACTTTTCTACATTTGATTTTCAAGTAACTCCTAGAAAATTAATTTGTAGGTAAGTGACAACTATAAAAATTAATGTTCGATTTAATATACCCTTATTTACAATTTAACTATTATTAGTAGCCTAATTGTCAAAAGATTAAAAGACATCCTAGTAATTAATTTTTTACAAGTTTTCTTGAGTAAAGTCAGGCGCATGTCCCGTGCGAGCAAGGAGACCTTATGCTGACTTAAAAGAAATGAGATTTGAGCCCAAAATTTGGCTACTCTGTTTCTCTTTATATCAGTGACAAACTCTTTTTTTTTTTCCTCTTAATTAGTGTTTATATTCCAGTTTACTTATTGGAATACTGTTCTGTAAATAGGTTACTTTTGGAGGATTTGTTTGCAATGCCCTTATTTAATGATTTTTTATTTGTGTTGTCTTTGTTTCTTGAACATATTTACTCACAGTATTATTCAGCTTAAGAGATAGTTATGAAGAAGCCTTGAGAAGAGAAGATGTGAGGGCAATTGTTGTTACAGGTTAGTGTTCATTGAACTAATTTTTTACTTTTATTTATTTTTTGATGTCCCGGAAACTTGGAGCTTACGCTCCTCTAAATCTAGGATGACACTCAGATACATCTGCGGAATGATAGGATAAAATGTCATTTTGGTCCTTAGACTTTTAAAGCTTCAACTTTAGTTCTGAACTTTCAAGTCAAAAGTCCAATTTTAGTCCATAAATTTAAAATTGTTTCAATAATGTCAATAGTTTTAATATAAATAAATAAAATATGTGAGCATATTTTTTAAATTTATAGAGAAAGATGCTAATTTTTAAATAAGTCCGCAAAACTTTTAAATAAGGACCAAATTTAGTTTATTTGAAAGTCTAGAGACTGAAATTAAACATTTGAAAGTTGAAGGACCAAAATGGAACAAATTTGAAAGTACAGGGGACCAAATGGAACAAAATTGAAAGTTTAGGGACCAAAATGGTATTTTAACCTACTTTTTAATTTGTTTATGTTATATGGATGTAGGTGCCAAGGGGAAGTTTTCTGGTGGCTTTGATATAGCTTCATTTGGTGTACTTCAAGGGGGAAATGGTATGCCTTAATTTTATGTCAAAAAATACACATGATAACTTGCTCATTTTATCTATACAAGGATTCATTGTAAAGGTACCGATACCAAATACCTATCGAAATACTCATAAAATACACTACAGATGGAAAACGATACTCGAGAATCGGAAAGTCTCTAAACTTCCATGAAATTACGAACCAGTCTTCGAATTTTTTGTTGGTTATAATTAAATTTATCCCAACTCATAAGTTTAAGTTTTTGAGTTGATGAGTGGTTTACATAATTCAATATGGTATGAAAGCATAAGTACTGAGTTTGAATCCCTGCCAAGTCGTTTCCTCCCTATTTAAAATTGAATTTCACTCGTAGGGTCTTTCTCAAATTTCTAAGCCCACTAGTTATATAATGCAACACTTTTGTTTGTAACAATTTAGGCCCCGTTTGATAATCATTTCGTTTTTTGTTAATTGGAAAGCTAAAAAAAAAGCTTCCAAATACTTGTTTTGGTTTATGAAATTTGGTTATGATCCATATACTTACTTAAAGAAAATATGAGACATACATAGAGAATTGAGGTAAATATAGGTTTAAATTTTAAAATATTATGAATTTTGAAATGGAAATCATGATCATGTATTTCCAAGAAACAGAATGAAATGCAGGTTTTGAAGTGAAAAAAACTTGGCTTTAGTGGGAAGTTGGATTTATTTATTTGCTTATATTAATGGTTAATGCATTATTAATCTCTTGAAAAATGTGTATCAGGGAAGCAACCAAATGTTAGCAACATATCAATTGAAATGATCACTGATATTTTTGAAGGTAATGAACTATTTGTTCATAGTTCTGTTATATTACTTGTTAGAAGTTTGATTCTATATTGCTAATCTACTTGATGCAACTTTCTTAATCTCGTCTATCAGCTGCCCGAAAACCTGCGGTTGCAGCGATAGATGGACTTGCTTTGGGCGGAGGGTTAGAGGTCGCAATGGTATGTGTCTTAACTATTTCATATAGACTGTTTTTATCAGTATGAATCCTGTAATAGTCTCTTATTGCCTTTATTCTCAGGCCTGTCATGCTCGAATATCGACTCCTACCGCTCAATTAGGGTTGCCCGAACTTCAGCTCGGAATAATTCCTGGTTTTGGAGGTATGATTTAAAATAGCATGCATATTGCTAATTGTTTATCTTAAGAATGAACGTTTTAGTTCGAGTGCATGTGTTGCCAACGCATGTCTTCAAGAGGATAGCTCAAGTGGCATGGCCTATAACCTTGTTGAGTTCAAAAATTTGAGTGAATGTGTTAATTGTTAAGCGTTTATTGGGCTCGTAATAGAAATGACAAGGCTTGAAGCGAAGATGTTATGAAAAATGGAATCAACAATTAAGAAAGTAAAGGGAAAGCGAGACAAACCACGACGATTTATGTGATTCACTAACGGTATGTTAGCTATGTCTATGGGTAAAAGAGAGAACTCTTTTATTAAAGAGATAAGAGTACAAAAACGTAGGTGAATTTAAGAGAGCGTACATAGTGCTCTCTCGTAAAAACCTAAACAACATATGATCGGGCAGCAAAACTCCCGACTAAGTAATCGTGGGGTTTCATAATTCAAGACATATCTTAACAGAGGATGTGCTTTTGAATCCTCCTTTTACAGAGACACAAAGTTGTGTTTACGCACACAGGCTCACACACGTGCACAGACGCACGCGCCCACACACACGATCTTATTGTTTTGATCATCCATGAATACAACAAGATTTACAAATTCTTGAAATGGTTGGGATGCTTTATTTTGCCTATCTTGATCTCAAGATTCTAAACTACTCAGGGACCCAGCGGCTTCCACGTCTTGTTGGTCTCTCAAAGGCTCTTGAAATGATGTTGGTAAGCTTAATGGATTCAAGTTTTTTTTTTTACATGTTACGTGTGTGTACGTATACGTACACACACACACATATATATATATGTATGTATGTATTTTTAGTTCAACTACAACTGAATAGTAGAAATTCGAATCCGTAACTTCCTGGTTATGATAAAGCATTGATAGGCTGAGTTACTGCTCTGGTTTGGCTTTAACATGTTGTATAACATATAAATTGAGAGCATACATATATTTATTTCTCTGGCTCTTGTTGTCTGTTTTTACAAATGTAACCAGACATCAAAGCCAATTAAAGGACAAGAAGCACATTCTCTAGGGCTTGTGGATGCAATTGTGCCGCCCGAAGAGTTGATCAACACTGCTCGTAGATGGGCTCTCGAAATCCTAGAGCGGAGAAAGCCGTGGGTTCACAGTCTCCACAAAACTGACAAGTTAGCTTCTCTAGCAGAGGCTAGGGAAATATTTAAGTTTGCAAGAGCTCAGGCAAAGAAACAATCCCCAAATCTTAAGCACCCATTTGCCTGCATCGATGTCATTGAAACAGGCATTGTCTCGGGCCCCCGTGCTGGACTTTGGAAGGTTTCTTATCTTTTAAATGATTCTGTTTCTCTCCCGTTTCGTTACGTGTCGCTTCGCCTTTATATGTTTCTTGTTCGGGTTTTTGCAGGAGGCTGAAGAATTTCAGGGACTTCTACATTCTGATGCTTGTAAAGGCTTGATTAACATCTTCTTTGCTCAACGTTCAACAACAAAGGTTAGAAAATAAAGGACTGAGATACGAATGTTCTGTTGGTTTATATAGAAGTGGGTGCACTTCTTTAATATTTCCATGGTAGAATATCAATAGTTTGATATAGTATAATATTTTGCAAGCCGGAGAGAATGTGCGAGGAGGTACGTGAGGGGGCTAGGTTTAAGGCTTCTAGAAGGGCATTGGTCACTCGAGTCTGAGCTCGGTCATGTTCTTTTGGTTAGAGTCACTTTTCTATGGGTTTTTTTTGATGTTTTGAATGTTATTTCATTTCTCTCCATATATTTGAACCTTGAAACTATACAAGAGTTTGGAATATCGTTCACTTTCTTGGGACCGAGATTGGCTTCTGGGGTGTGTTGTCAATTTTTTGAGGTGTTCGGCCTTCATTTTGCAAGATGAAGCTTGGTTGTGATCTATTTTGGGGTCTCTTCGAGCGAAATAATAGAATCAGTAGAGGTGGAGTGATCTTCGAGTGATATTTGGACCCTAGTTAGATGCTACGTTGTTTTATGAGATTCTATGTTTTTCTTTGAGCCTCAGTTACTAGACTTTCTTGCCCTCGAGAGTAATTTTGCAAGATTGGAACACCTTCTTGTAGGCGGTTTCCAAATTTGTTTTATGTCGTTTATCTGTAAGCCTTTTTGTTTGTTCTTTCATTCTTTTCTCAACAAAAGTTTGGTTGATTATATACATGAAAAACGTAAATAATATTGAGAAAACTAGTAGTTTTTGCTAAATTGTTACGCCTCTTTTCATCAACATGTTCTCTCTCTCTCCATAAATCGACAGGTCCCCGGAGTTACCGATCTTGGTTTGGTACCAAGAGGAATAAAGAAAGTTGCTATTGTGGGAGGAGGATTAATGGGATCAGGAATAGCTACAGCATTGATTCTTAGCAACTATCCTGTTATACTTAAAGAAGTGAATGATAAGTTTTTGCAGGCTGGTATTGATAGAGTCAAAGGTAAGCCTAAAAGCAAATGAATTTCGACGCAACCCAATTTGCAGCATTCTTTTTTGAATTTTATATCCGTGAGTGTTCGGGCCAGTTTATGCACATCTCGACTGTTGTCATGAGACATACTGCTTGGTCGTGCAGAAATCATTTTGCAGCTATTTTTAACTCATGTGTTGATGTATTCTCTTGCAGCAAATCTACAAAGCAGAGTAAAAAAGGGGAATATGACTAAAGAGAATTTTGAAAAGACCTTCTCTTTACTTATAGGAGTTCTTGATTATGAAAGTTTTAAGGATGTGGATATGGTGATAGAGGTAGTACTTTGTTTTCTCTCTCTATTTTGTTGTCAAGGTTTCGTTTTTTGCCTCGGGTCAAGGGCAATTTTTTTTTTTTATATCTGTGTGTCCAGGTTAACTTACGCACACCTTGACTATTCTCATACGATAGATCGTCTGACCCTACAACAATAGATAATTTTTAGGCACATGTTGTAAGTTATCCGGTTGAGGATCTCATTATTGTCTCATATTTATTTTGAGATGGATATCCACACTTTCGAATATATGCTATCGATTCTTAGAACCAAATACAAACAATTTACAAATGGAAACTAATACTCGAATATGAATAAACTTTCAATCAAGTTGTTCATTAACATGAACAATAAACAAAAATACAATGTAATGGAAAAACGATAAACTAACCGGACTTAACCTACAAAATAAGACCTACCTCACCTACTCTTCTCGTTATCTATTTATACCACATTACTGTTCTCTCCCTCTTACAAGAATATCGCCTGCTAAGGAATTCTCATATTTATCCCTTCTAGAATATTAAAGGGAATTAGAGGTCTTACAAGTGGTCATCATGATTTCAACGATTTCTCTTTAACTACTAGGTCAACCCACGATGGTTATTAATTCTGGTGTTCTTGAAACAGGCTGTTATCGAGAACGTTTCTTTGAAGCAACAGATCTTAGCTGATCTCGAGAAATATTGCCCACCACATTGCATACTTGCTACTAATACTTCCACAATAGATTTGGAGTTGATTGGAGAAAGAACAAAGTCTAGAGACAGAATTATTGGAGCTCATTTTTTCAGGTATATCCACACATCCAACACTCCCGCCTCGCTCGATGTTTTCGGCTTAGCCTCGAGTATTTGCTTCTGATGCAGTCCCGCCCATGTCATGCCTCTACTGGAAATCGTTCGTACGAAGCACACGGCTGCGCAAGTGATTGTTGATTTGCTCAATGTTGGAAAGAACATAAAGAAAACACCAGTTGTTGTAGGGAATTGCACAGGTTTTGCTGTCAACAGAATGTTTTTTCCTTACACTCAGGCTGCGATTTTACTCGCTGAACGAGGAGTTGATCCCTATCGAATCGACAGGGCGATTTCCAAGTTCGGAATGCCAATGGGACCGTTCAGGTTTATAATAATTCTCAGTAAAATTTGCTAGTCAACTGCACTGTTCTTAAAATATATATATATTTTTGCTTTTTAATCCCTCTTGTATTTTTCTTTTAGGTTGTGTGACCTTGTTGGTTTTGGTGTGGCAGTTGCAACTGCCAGTCAGTTTGTTCAAGCTTTTCCAGAAAGAACTTATAAATCTATGTTAATTTCTCTGATGCAAGGGGATAATAATGCAGGTAGCTTTGCCACCATTTATTCTGCAATTCTCGACCGTTTTCACAAATATGCGATTTAACCATCTCGGGTTGACCTAGTGGTAAGAGATTATGTGTTCAATCCATGAATGCGATATTGCTAGGAAATAATTTCTTACGGGGGTGTGGGGGTGTTTTGATGAATAATTGTAGAGTTATTATTTTGAGTGAGTATAAATGGGGATTATTTTGAGTGGTTTTGAAGGCGAAATTGCAGTAATAGCTCGTTTGGATGAAGTTTTTAAAGCGTGATTATAAAAGCTCATTTATAATAGCTTCATAAAAACTCGAAACAAACACCTCCTATGGGTGCTTTCCAGAGAGCGAAGCAATATATCTGTGAGAATAGTCGAATTGCACGTAAGTAGATCAGATGCTCACGGATATATAAAAAAAAGTGATGTTCATGTGTTTTCCTTCGCTATAATTTCGGTACGAGATTTCTTACCATAATCATTTGTGAATATTACACGCTAGGAGAATCCACTCGTAAAGGTTTCTATGTTTATGACAAGAACCGCAAAGCGGGGCCAAATCCAGAGCTAAAGAAATATATCGAGAAGGCTAGGAGCTCTTCGGGTATTTCAGTTGATCCTAAGGTCTCTTTCTCTCTCCCATTGTCCTTGAAAACATATATTTGTGTACTTCTTAACTCGGCAGAGACACGAATTCAAGTCTCATGCTCTGATACTATGTTAAATAACTAACCAATTATGATTAAATGTCTTTGGTGAATGTAGCTGTCGAATTTATCGGAAAAGGATATCGTCGAGATGATATTCTTTCCCGTGGTGAATGAGGCATGTCGAGTCCTAGCCGAAGGCATAACTGTCAAAGCATCAGACATAGATATCGCGAGTGTGATGGGAATGGGATTCCCATCATACAGGTTTTGTTAACTAGATTTTTCATTTTGGTATACATCCAAAAACTAGTGTCTAAAAAATTGTGTGTTGTTGTTGAGCAGGGGAGGACTCATGTTCTGGGCCAATTCTCTAGGATCGAAATACATCGGTTCGAGGTTGGAGGAATGGTCGAAACAGTACGACGGGTTTTTCAAGCCTTGCGACTACTTGGCTGAAAGAGCTGCTCATGGTGCATCTCTGGTTAGAAATCTGCATCATAACTTTTTATTTGAGCTCATATTTTGTATGGATCTTTCACATGATCAAAAGTTGGAACTCTGCTCTGATTAGAGAGCTAAAAACAGATTTAATCTGGTAATTGGTTTGGCTAACAAAATTTGTGATGGAACAAGCTTCTAGACAAAAACTTGGTGCATCCAATTATTGGATTGGACGCAAGATATACGAGAGCGTAGCTCAACTAACATAATGTGTAACACGATCATAGAAAAGTTACGAATATGAATCCCCAGAAATCATATATATATATATATATATATATATATATAAAAAGAAGTTAATATTTTACTTTAATCCATTAGGAAGAATTATATAGTTTTCACTTTTTTTTTTTTTTTTTTACTTTTTTTGATTAACTTTGATCCTCGCTCCTCTAAACCTGAGGCATCACTGGCCCGTCTTTAGGTTGTGACACCCGAATGTATCTGAAGAGGAGACATAATTGGAGATCACTACATTAAATTAATGTCACAAGCGGATTTCAAACTTGAAACCTCAATATATAGGAAAATACCTTCGAAATTCAAGTCTTTCTCTAAACTGAATTTTTTTTAATGACTTTGGAATTTCACTCTCATTTATTCGAGGGCACATACACCCATCCTAAGTCCCAGGTCTAAGAGACAACAATAGATTTTACATTTAAATTTAACTTGTGAGTCCGAACTTGATACCTTCATGAGAGCATACCCAAGCCTCAAGCCTCAACCAAGAACGTCGTCTCTTGGAAACCTAACCGAATTAGTTACCAGCTCATTTTATTTTCCCAATTAACCCAAAAAAAAAAAAACCAAAAACTAAAAACAAAATTACAAGTCCATATTACATACTATATAGTTCATATAATTAAATCTATCTCAATTTATAAATTCAAAATTTTGAATTGATTGGTGGTTTAACGTGATTCAACCGATTGTATGGTTTGATTTGCAGAGTACTGCTCCGGCTGGTCGTGCTAAACCTCGAATGTAAGATCAATCAAATAAAACTGAAAGTTGTTTGTTTGTTTAATATCTAGATAAGATGCCTGGGGTTAGGCTTTGTATGAATAATGTGGTTGAGGTTGTACCTCTTGAAGACTTTTGTTTTTAATGGATTTTGAGTTGAAGCATATTTTTCAATTGATTTTGTTGCACCATTCTTTGTGACATTCATCTGGACTTTGTTCTAAATCTGTCCTAGCAACCTAAATACCTTAAAATTCTTCATGACAGAGACAAGTATGGTATAGAATTTTTGGTTTTTTATTTTTTCATTTTCCAAAAATAAATTCAATAATCTTTTTTTCCAAAATCAACTAGATTATTAATTATTATAATTAAATTTATCATGTTACTGTAGATTATCATAAACAATAGATTATTAGAAACGCCATTTGAAGCATATGTTATTATAATAAACCGCTATAGTTTTCGTTGCTTGTTATTATAAGAGAAATTATGATAAAATGTGTTGGGAGAAAAAGGTTGAAATATAATAATTACAAAAAGAAAATGATTTGCCTGCGCTTATTTATTATTATTTATAAGAAACAAGTCAATAATAAAAACTAGTTAAATCTAGAAAATAATTATAAAGATAATTATTTTGAAAAATGTATACTGATATGATATTGTTTATTTTAGCATATAACTTCATTGTTGCCTCCTAACAGAAAATAACATAAGAATGGAAGGGCCGGAATGAAAATAACCAATTTTCAGTGCCTCTAAGGTTAAACTTTTTATTTTTTATTTTTTAATTTTCAAAATTTTATAATTTAAAATTTTTGTTTGTTCCCCGAAGTACTAACTTTCCTTATGTGTGCCTGTTCTTTTTCCTTCTGATGCGCACATGAGAAAACCAAATATGTTAAAGAAACAATAACCACAGAAAAAAAAAAAAATAAAAATAAGGTAAAATAAAAAAAAAAAAAAAAAAAAAAAAAAAAAAAAAACACCCCCCCCCCCCCCCCCCCCCCCCCCCCTCTTTTT
>JBBMEG010000004.1:11144178-11162434 GCA_037832605.1 Cyclanthera cordifolia
TTGTGAAGAAGGGTCAACTGCAGCTGTATGCTGGTCAACCGTTTTCCGATGTCGAGATGGCTTTGCTTGCTTTGGTCGATCGAAATCAGAATGTCATTTCTCTAACGTCCCAAATAGAAAGCTCTGATTACAAGGAGTAAGTTTTTGAACACTTACAGTCGAGTAAGTTAGACTCATACACTGCACACTCTGCAGTGAAACAATTTTGATTAAAAAAAAATCACTTTTTAGTAGCTAGCATGCACTTTCCCTGTATTTCATTGTGGTTCTAAAATTTACCATACACTTTTGTTATAATGATCTGTTGTTTTAAAATTCTCAGACGTTTGAGATCAAATTGAAAATTTAGAGGCTTAGACAAGATTTGGTTTTAATTATTTTTTTAAGCTCAAACACGAACACCGTTATTATTAAAATGCTTCGTTATTTATTTTAGGTTTTAATAATAGGGCTAACTAGTGACTTTTTGCTCATTTGGTTGTTCAGTTAATGTTCTTGACTGATTATTTATTTTTAAAGATAACATGTCAAAATATTGGTTTACATCCTTGAAAACTTATTAAATATTTTTAAAGTTTTTTTAAAAAAAATATAAAATACAAGTTTATTATAAACGCCTTAGATTAATAGTAATAATAATACTAATTCCAAACACACGCATATTAGTATTAATTTTAGGGTGCGTCTGGTTAAGCCGGAAAGAGAAGTGTTATTAAGTATGTGTTTGCTTGTAAGGTACTAAAGAAATAAAAGTTGATGTGATGTTTTTTTTAAAGAAAAAGTTGATGTGATATTAATTTGAAATAAGAGAAATAAAAGTTGATTTGATATGATGGAGATTGTTTATATTTATAATTGAATATTTTTATTTTATAAATATCATTTTAAAATAAAAAAATTTATTTCAAAGTTTATTTATTATATATATATTTAATTAAAAATTAAAAAAAAAATCAAAAAGTATATTTGTTACTCTTAAATATTTAAATAAATTGTCATTATTTATCATGTATACATTTGTTTTCTTAATTACAAAATATCATATTTAAAGTTTAATTTAATTTTATTATTATTTTTGAAGTTTAAAATTTGTTACCATCAAAACAACCACTTCAAAAAAAAAAAAATTTAACCAACCAACCACCTAACCTAATTTTTTTTTTTTTTTTTTTAGTAACTTGCAATGTTCCCTAACATTAATTTTTAACTACATCTACAAATATATTAGATAGATGATATTTAGTTAATTATTTAGTATTTTGTTTATTACAAGAAAATCTTTAGTGATACATAACCCAGTAACTATGTACTAGATTAGTGACTATAATCCTTTCAAAATTTTGAAAATCGTTACTTTCAAAATTATCCTACATATATTTTATAACATTTATTACATTCAAACCTGATGACCTCCCATACATTTAAAATTATTATTTTTATTTGGTATGTACCAATGATTTTCTAAAAATAATTTAAATTTGAGACTCTATACTCTAACACGAGATTACGTGAACCAATTATCATAACCATAGTGAAAAGAAAAACACTTGTATGCATATGTGTGTGTATAGGCAACGTATGAATATACATACATGTCTATGTACACGTGTACGTATAAACATACACATACACATACCCATCATGTATCTAGTAATGGACTGAAAAAATTGTAGTTAAAACCCCCCCCGCTTTAATGCAAAGGGACACTTGGCGGGACAAAGAATCGAGGTGTGAAGCTCTGTTCGAAACGCAACACAACACTACACAAACCACAATTATCATCCTAAGATCTTCGTTCGCCCTTCGATTCTCAGTTCTGCAGATTCAATCGTCTCTCTATTCTTCAAATCCAATTCCCAAATCTCCAATCAAACCAACTTCAGATTCGGATTTCAATTCATCATCTCACTCGATTCTCAATTTTTCATTTCAATTCCCCCCTTCACCATTTGAATTTCGACTTTTTCTCTTTTGTTTCCTTCTAATTTTCCACATTTGAGGATCATTCAGGCGCCCCAGAATCATTTGAGGTTCATTTTGCCTCAGAATCGTTTCAGGTAATCTCGATGTTTAGGGTTTTTTTCCGCGCAAAACCCTAATTTTCTGAATTCTATTGGGAATGGTTTTTGTTCGATGAGTTTCGTTTCCATCTCTGTGTGCACTAATGGGCGCCCGAACCAGCAACCGTAAGCGCGACGATGAATGTTTGAGCATCAATCGTTCGTATTCATCTTTCAAATCGCCGGATTTTCACGTCTCCAAGAAACTTAGATTTTCTCCTATGTCTACGGATCGGCCTGTTGTTTCATCCAACTCTACTGTGGCTAGGCTCTCCCGTTATCCTGAAGAAACTCCGCAATTGCGTCGAGAAGTCCACGGCCCTTGCAGAGTGCTCAAATTTGGGCTCTCAAGGAGTCTCTTTAGGTTATGGGAGGCGAAAAATAGCAAGTTAGCAGAACAGGATGTGCTGGGGAATACTTTGTCGTACAATTACCAGATTGCGAAACGTAATGCCATTGGTGCTTTGCGTTCGTTTCCTAAAGACGTCATTGAATTGGATTCAGATACACAAACCGAGCCAGGCGCTTCTGGGGATTCTAAGGACAACGACGATGAAGTTGAGGTAATTGAAGCTGATAAGCGAGAAGAGAGGGCGATGTCTTTGGACCGGAGGCCTCATGAGGTTGATTCATTGCAGGAACTGGATGGTAAGGTGACGGATGTTCATCAGTCGTCATCGTCGGTAATTGTTGATTTGACCAATGACGATTCGAAGGTTGAGAATGCTGAGAAAATGCTCGGTGCTTTGTCATTGCACCAAAATTTGTCTAGTGTTTCTGCTTACAAGAAGTTGCTCCAGAGTGTGGAAAAGCGGACATCGAAATTGAAAAGCTTGGATTTTGAAATCGAGTTGAATGAGAAGCGTCGGTTAATTCTTCAATCTCAAACTCCAAAGAAGAAGCCGGTCGATGTACGTTTCATTTTTTTTCTTAAAGTTTGTCATCTTAATAGAAATAGGTTTATTTAGGTATTGATAATCATTTGTTTTGTATTTCTTCGTTTTGAAAGCTAGAGCTTTTTTGGGTTGCTTCTCTATTTTATTTTTATCTACTTTGTACAATTGCTTTTTAAAACCCAAGCCCAAATTTTGAAAACTAAAATAAAAAAAGGGGTTATATAGTTGGTTTTTGTTTAATAGAATTTTCCGAAGAGTTCAGATTTTTCTTAAGATGGATGAAAATGTAAGGAAGTTAGGAGAAAATAAGCACAGTTTTCAAAAACAGAAAACTAACGGAAGGTACCATTTTTCACCTTAGTTTTCGCATATCAAGTTGTTCTGGAGAAATGCAATTTCACCATTTTTATGATAAGGAAAACGTACTTATTGGTTTCAGGAGATTCCACAGGAACTTTTTCTTCCTCTTACTAAGGAAGAGGAGATGGAGGTTCAACATGCATTCTCTACTAACCGGTATTGTATGATGTACTCATGATCTTTCATGAACTGCATTTTGCTTTTGCTTGATATTGTGTATGTTCATTTATTCAGGAGGAAGGTTTTGGTCACTCATGATAATTCAAATATTGAGATTACTGGGCAAGTTTTGCAGTGTCTGAGGCCAGGCGCCTGGTTAAACGACGAGGTATTGTTTATGCTCATATATTTTCTGTTCATGCATCTACCATTTTGAAGATGGAAAGAAATAGTACATGATGGTTTATAATCTCAACTAAAGTTTTCTTCTTTAAACTAATCTTTCTAATTTTTGTATTTATATTCATTCTGTAGGTGATTAATTTGTATCTTGAGTTGCTGAAAGAAAGGGAAAGAAGGGAGCCAGAGAAGCATTTGAAATGTCATTTCTTTAATACATTTTTCTATAAAAAGGTTGGTTAGCTTTACTCTATTTTTTCACTTCAGTTTTTTTTTACTTATGTCATTTATTCACCCATTAATAATCTTTGAACTATACATACATTCACTAAGCTCAACTACTTGAACCAATTGGATTTGTATGCTAATTTACCTAGACATGGCAAAGTTTGAGTTAGGTACTTTTCTGTATTTACAGTCAATGATAGGAAATTGAGCTGTTTAGCTTGCCTTGAAGCCTACATTTAGGTTATGTTATTAACCCTTTCAGTTAGTTCAGGCGTGAAACTGTCTTTGAGTGGATTGATGTATGGAAACCATTCCTATTTTATGTTTAAATGTTTTCAATGGGCACAATAATTTGTAATTGATTTCTCCTCCACTTGCTGGTGTTTTTTTTCCATTCATTAGTGTCTACGCCTACTTACATTCACCTCGACTATTCTCATAGTACAACCGCAAAACCCTATTATTCTTGTTTTCAAGATAATTCTTAGGTAATTAATTATTAAATAGGTGGCCACCCATAACCTCTAAGCTTTTTTTACAAGGCCAACCTTATTTGAACACTAGATCAACCCTTGATAGCTCTGTTAACATTCTTCTCATATTCCGCCTTTAGGTGCTCAGAGCTAAGAAGCACAGACACTTCTACTTTGACAACGTATCCGTGTCAGACACTGACACTTTCAAACACTCTTCGAACACGTGTCCGACACTCAAAATTCCATGTCCTCTTTTATTATTATTATTTTTAATTTCGGACACTTCACGGACACACCTTGGACACTTCATGGACACCCCCATTTAAGACTTATTTTTCAAGTTGGTAGAAGCCGTCGACACGACATCCACTGAAGATAGATGTACATGTAAACAATGATGAGATAAAAATTAAAGTATTTTTTAGATTGTTTAAGGTAGGCTTATAAATTTTGATTTTTGTGGTTTTAGTATACATGTAAACAATGATGAGATTTTGATCTTTATTGGATTTAAATGGACTCATATAATTAACTACGGGAGTTAACTTCTTGTTCATCTTTATTTGAAATATTTTTCATTATTAGTAAAAAAAAATTTATATTTTGAATTTTATATTTTAATAGTATATCATATGAAATTATAGAAAATAGCGTGTACATTTTAAAATAATGACGTGTCTACCTGTCCGTATCATGTCGTTTCTGTATCTCGTGCCCGTGTCCGTGCTTCTTAGGCTCAGAATTTTTCTCCTACTTTACTTATTAATGGATTTTTCTCTTATTTCAAAAAACAAAATCCATAGACATATTTGTTTTTTCATTTTATTTTGATAACGCTAAGCTCAACTATTTTCTCAGGATAACCATCAGACCTTGGTTCTCTGTGTTCACATATTAGAAAGACTTATTTTTTGTGCTTAGTGAAAGTGTGGACTGTGGTTTCCTATATCATTATATCTTTGAAATTGTTTCTTATCCAGAAAAAAAAAACAAGGTGTTGATTTATGTATCATTATTTATATCTATGAAAATTGTTTTCTACCTTTAAACACCTCCCATGTCTCCATTTATTCAATGTCTCCCGGTGCCTGACCTAGGTACGGGTGTGGTTATCCTGGATATAGCAAAGCAAAGCTCTGATATTTTTTACTTTTTTTTTATAAAAAAGTGAGGATTCTTAGTAAAAACACAGATTTGACATTTACATGTTTCAGTTTCACTAGTAATGATTCGACTTGCACTTGGTTTTTTCTTTCTCACATTGTTAACAGTTGATAAATGGAAGGGATGGCTATGATTACAAATCTGTTAGAAGATGGACCAGTCAAAGAAAGTTGAAGTATGAGCTCATTGATTGTGATAAAGTAAATATCATGCCCCTTCTAAATATTCATCGAATTAATGACCATCAACGGTTTGATATTAGTTCATTTGTCGCTAACCTGATTTTTACTTGTTTAGATATTTGTCCCCATCCATAGAGAAATACACTGGTGTCTAGCAGTAATCAACAAGAAAGAGAAGAAGTTTCAGTATCTTGATTCTCTCAAGGGAATGGATTCTCGTGTTTTAAGAACATTGGTATGCTTTGCATTTTCTATTTGCAATTCATTGCTTCATTTGTATTGTTGCTGTTGGCAGTACACGTATAGGGCATACTTTCTTCATATGGATTATTCATGTACTGAGGGTTTATGATTTGAAAGCTCGAGTGACTTAGAATTAGGAACTTTTTGGAAATTTGAACCCCTTATTCATAAACACCTAGAGCTCCCAACTTGATTCATTCTCAACCCTTAGGCAAGTTAGATTTAGACTGCCTTAAGATCTAAGTTCTTGAAACAAAGAACAAGTTCTTTGGTCATTTGACTGTTCTAGCATGCAACCCAAGATATGAATTGCAACAAAAAGCAGCTAAATGTTAATGAGGGCGTAGTTCAATTGCTATTAAGTGTGTTCATGATCAAAAGGTTATGGGTTTGAATTTTCCACTCTAAATTATTGTTGGTAATGGCTATTAAAACTCTATAATTGGTGAACGGTTATTAAAAGAGTTGGCTGATATTTGAACATCTTGATGTCAAGTTTTTCTATTAATGGATAGGAGAATCATAGGAGGTATGAAATATCAACTTTTGAAAGTTTGGTTGAACTAGCTGACTTAGATATTCACTATTATTATTCTTTTGACGTGGTCAAGTACAAGATAAGGTGTATATGTTGGCTTGGGCTGTCCTCTCTGATTATCATTGCGAGTAATGTAATGAGTTTTATCATCCATACCCAGGCGAGATATTTTGTCGATGAGGTGAAGGACAAGAGTGGAAAAGATATCGATGTAAGTTCTTGGGGACAAGAATTCGTAGACGACCTTCCTGAGCAAGAAAATGGGTTTGTTCCTACACCTTTCTCGTTTATCACGTTCTTAATTTTAAATATCAGTTTCTTTTTTCCTTGAACAATCTGTTAACAGTTCTTGGATACGGTTGATGAGTAGTAAATCAAAAGTGAAAGTGTTGCACCTGTATTTGTTTTTTTTCTTCTTCTTACAATTCTTTCTTTTGAAACAGGTTTGATTGTGGCATGTTTATGATCAAGTATGCTGATTTTTATAGCAGAGGTTTGAATCTCTGTTTCAAACAGGTAAATATTGTTCAAAGTTAGCATTGTTAATTGCTCACAGCTTGCAATCGAGCAAGAGGTTGCATGTTTGAAAATTCTAATCTCTAAATATCGTTGTACTAAAAACAAAACAAAAACTTTAAATGATTATAACCTCAATTGTTTCTAATTGCTTACATCAGCTCATTTAATGATTATACTTCCTATCTTGTAGGAACACATGCCTTATTTCCGCCTTAGAACAGCCAAGGAAATTTTGAAACTGAGAGCTAACTGATTGCATTCATCAAAGTGGCTTTGTAGCCTGCTCAACCTTCCTTGTAATTTCCCGAAAATGTTTTTTGTTTGAGCAAATGTGAAATCAGATACTCCTATTGCCAGTCGGTAGCAGCAGCCGCACCGAATTGTACGGTTTTGGATTGGTTTTGAGTAGATGTAAAATTATAGAGGGAATGCTTCCATGCAATGTGTTGAATAATTTATTTGTGGAAGTGAAGAAAAGCCATATGTATACACACCAATACATTTTAAATGGTATAGAGAGCAACTGTAGAGGCGGCTTAGGTTAAGGCTGGTTTGTGGCAAGATTATTACTTTTTCCCTTTTTTGAAGACTTAAATACTCCACAAGTGTTTATTCTCCTAAGGCTTGCAAATATTTTATAATTTACACAAATTAAAAAAAAAAAAAAAAAAAGTAAAAAAGTTCAATGAGCCATAAGTAAATAAGGTTAGATGTGCTCGTAGATTAGAGAGTCGGCAAAACCAAAACCAAAAGTTTTCTTGATTGAAACTGAATAGCGTTTACAAAAGCTTTCACTATTTGGGAATGGTCGCTTCCTCCTGCCAAATGAGGACGTGATACTAAACAATAAAAACAATTGTATTACTTCATGATATAATTTTACAATTATACATAACAGCAGCATACATATATACCATTACCATCACCACCTCACGACGTTAAGATTGTTAGAAGCTGGGGGAACTCGTATAAATGCAATAAGGAAGGGGTTCACTCAAGAGAGAAGAGCAAGCAAATTCAATTCCAGTCTCTTAGAAGAAAAATGTACAAATCAATTGATATTTAATATAATGTGAAAGAAGAAAGAAAGAAAGAAAGCAAGCAGGAAAACAAAGTCCCCTTTTTAACGCAGTACTCTTTTTCGGCTGAGTATTTCTTGTTCTTTAAGTTTATGCTGGAAGCGTGCAAGCCGTGCTTGAAGACTCACCAAACCGGCCGCCTTTCGAGACAGCACAAAACTCAACTGAGTCACGTAGTTCTCAATGTGGCTCCCTGGTTGATCCACCTCTGCCAACAGTTTCATTTCCTGACCAACCAACAATCACACCAAACTCAATTCACGTTTGAAACTTAATACCTTTATATTCGTCAAAGTTCAAACCCTGTTATTTTGAGTGATTAAAAATTTGAATTTAAATAATAGTTCGTTTAAATGTAGTTATAACAGAGGGGTTGCGATAAATAGCTCATTTGGATAGTAGTTTTATTTAATAGAGAAGTGACACACAATAGCTCATTTCGTTTGAAGAAGACTTCTAAAAACTCATTTATATTAACTAGTTAATAATGCGAAACAAACACCCTATTAGGGTGTGTTTGAGCCAACAAGATGAAGTGGGAAAATGAGGATGTTTGAGCCACCAATAATCATTCTTTGGATAATCATGTTTTCCTAAAATGATCATTTTATTCCCCTCTTAAATACTTTTTATTCTCCCCATAACAACATTTACTCTCCCTCCAACTATTTTTCATGCACATCATATTCATTATTTTATTTTCCTCGTAATCATTCTTATACCCCAAACATGAATAATCAATGTTCTCCTACTTATTCCATTCACCACAAATACAATTAATCATTCTCCCCATAAATATTCCATTCACCTCAAACACAATTAATCTTTTCCTTTCTCATTCTCCCCCTAATTATCATTTCTCCGGTAATCATTCTCATTCCCCTTCTCCCGAACACCCACTTAATTCTCCAAGCCCTCCTAACCACAAGGAGGGCGCCCCATGATAGTTAGTTCGGTTTTCTTCAGAATAATGAGAACAAAAAATAAGTTACAAGTTTAGGGTTCAAACTAAGGTGTCGTATATCCTAATAAGCTCAAAAAAATTTCAAATGCCTATTGTCAAGACACGATTAAAGGAGACTTTGTTATAAACTAATATACTTCAAAAACAAAAAAAGTTGGGAGTATTAGGGATCTTGAAGACATTTAGAAACTGAACTTCAGCTTTACTAGTTCGTTTTCTCTTAAATTGGTAAGCTCGTTCTAGTTTTCTTCAGGGTTGTTTTCTTGATTCTTGTTCGCAGTTTTTTTTCCACTTAGTCCCTATCGGTGCAGTTTTTGTCCTTTTTGTTTTGTTGTTTTTTTCTCCTTCAAGAACTCTTTGTCGTATTCATATCTAGGTACTGGTGTTTTATACCTTTTCATTTATTAATAAATGTTTTTTTCCTAAGGAAAAAATATATCTAAATCTAGTTTCAAGCCAAATTTAATCAAAAATTCGAACCAAATTAAACTACCCACATCCCGGAAAATAGTTTCTAGGAAACAATTGGGAGGCAAGCCAATCAACTAAAATGCTAAAGATTGAAACTTTTGACTTACTTCGCGTACTATCTCCATTGTGTCCTCAATTTCTTTTCGATGAGCGGCAATTAATGCCTCTTCTTCCTGCAACAAAGTTGATGACATGTCAAAAAAATTACTTAGCTGGTGAGACAGATAAGCAATTAAGCCGTTCTTTTCTTGCAGAAATATTTTCTTTGATAAGGTCAAAAGAAACTAGATATTTTCCTAGTTAACTGAATGCATAAGCGGGAAATTAAAAATAAACAGTAAATTTAGAAGTTAAACTAGCTAACCTCAAGTATTGCACTAATATTTCCATCAGAAGTAGGCTCAGGTTCAGAATTTCTGGAACCAGTAACATTTGCGTTGGAAATTCCAGGACCATTCTGCTTAGAGCTTGCGGTAGGGAGATCAGGCATGCCATTATCTTTCTTCTGCCAGGTCCCCAACTTTTCAGATTTTTCATCTCGGGATGATTTTCTTCGAGGTGGTGATACCTTTTGCACCTTCTCTTCAGTATCATGTAAGCTGTGGGAATACATGGGAATCTTTCTACCAGTTGGATCACAATGAGTGCTCCTTGTTTCAGGTGGCTCCTTGTCAAATGATGCAGACGTTACAGTTACGCTTGCACTTTTTTCATCTCGTGCATGAAAAGTATTGCTTGATGGCAAAATGGTAGTTGGCAAATCAAAGTTGGAAGAGGAGAGACTCTCTTTCTCTGCGACCCTTCTACCCAATTCCCCTAATTTCACCTCTTGCCGCAGCAAGTTAACATCTTCTGGTTCGGTGGGAATTGAAATACACGGGGCTGAAGAAGCATCTCTAGTTATTGGTTGACTGGAACTTACAGCCTGATCCTTTTTCGTATTTCCACTTTTGGACAAACTTTTGACCCTGATGTTATTCAATTCAATAGTAGTTTTAAGTTGAATATACTCTAAATTTATGGATGAAGTAAAGCCTAGGATAACAAAACACATACCGGTCAGCGTATCTCAAAGTGTTGAGAGTATGTTCACATGAACCAGCATTAGGGGAAATGCATGATATCATAACAGTTCTCGAGTTGCCAACAAAGGAATCACGGAGCACTTCTGTGAGTTTACTTCCACGGAAGGGTATATGAATCTGATCATTGTCCAAGGCACGAATGCATTCCTTCAATGCCAAAAGACTTTTGTTGATTTCTGCTCCCTCAATTCTGAAAAGCAAAACAAAATAGATAGATTACAGCATTATGATTTTTGACTAAGGGAACATGTAAATATTTACAAAAAACAAAAAAGAGATCGTCTGAAAAATTATATCAACAGCATTTTGAACTGAAAAGATTCATAGATAGTACTCCAACTACGTCTACCAGCTAGCAAACAAAATAATTTTTTAGTGAAACATTAGAAACTAAAATAATTAACTAAGATGGTATACAATATTATTTTCTTTTTTGGGTAAAAAATGGTATATTATAAAGAACCTTGGCTAGAAACAAAAGATCAAAGAACAAAAAAAGCTGGCATACCTTGTCTGACGGTCATTATCAGTTGTATCAGCACCTCTTTCACTACCGGCCAAATCAATAAATGAGATTTTCCCAACAAGCTTCCCACTTTTCAACTCATTTCCATCATTGTTTCTTCGTGATTCCTTTACTTCAGGATGTTTCTTAACAGCAAGTTGCAATATAGCATGTGACCTTGAAGACTCCTCATTGGCACCAGTGGAACCTGTACTCCTAGCCGCATTTCCCTTCTCAATATATTCTTTGACAATTTGTACATCAGACACTTCAAATTCTTGAAGTCCAACAATACAAACTTGCTGCCGCCCATCTTCTCTCATGCAAAGCTTCCTAAACATAAAATCATCTTGAGAATCTGTATGCGGCGAAAAATGCATGTCGTATTATCTTATTTCTAGGAAGGGAAAAAAAAACCGGACCAAAAACCAAAAATGCTATGACAATTGCTAATTTACAACTCCTATCCTGATTCCTCGCACATTACATTTTTTTTAATTCAACAACAATTAGGAGTTAGAACATTCGAGTTCATGACCTCTTCATCATGGAAAGACACTTATGTTGATGACCTACCCGCTCTTGTTAGCAATCTTCATAGATTACTACTTTTAATGTTTAGGCATCGGTTTTTTCATTTACTTCATTTTGGTCCATAAATGAATCAATTCAGACAAATGTTATATAGTTGACTAAATTTTGGCCAAAATTGATGTCAAATCACATGCAAACAACTCTGTATGCGTGAATGATATTTCCTGTGCCTGCGCCAATAGAAAACATCTCTTCTTTCCTTGATAAGGATTCAAGAAAAAAAGAGAAAAATTTTATAACTTACTTTCTGTCATTGAGTAGATCGAACAGTTTTCCACCATAGATCTCAAAAAAGCTAAGCCACAACTTGAATTTCTGATTCCGATAAACTGGCTGATGTAACAATCTAACAAGGTCTTCAGCAGCCCTAAGAGGTAATGGTTGCATTGTAAACGTCTTTCCACTGCCTATTCAATTACAAAAAGCTTTTTATAGTCTTTCATGATACTAAAGGGATAGATATTATAAGAAAATAAGAGTTGATAGATACAATATCAATAGTTAAGAGGTAAGAACTAAAGAAACAATACACCAGAAATACTAATGTGTGAAGCGAACAAAATTTTAATGAAAACGAGCTAGCAAAATTGACCAGATTTTATGCATACCTGTCTGACCATAAGCAAAGCATGTAGCCTTTGTCCGTTCAAATATGATGGGAATAATTGGTTGGACGGTAACCCTGTAAACCTATTTTAAAAAAATCCACGTCAGTCCAAACCAGATTCTGCAAAACCATTGAACTGAAACAATGAGTTTTCTAAATTATGCTGGACAAAGAAATATAACAATTACCTCATCATTTGTAACATACTCATCAAGAACCGCATCAAAGCAGAATTCATGCTTCTCCACATATGCCGTCAAGTCCACCTATCTCAGTGTAAAGGAGAAGAAATTATGATCAAACCTAACAACTTCCACATCAAGCTAATATTATTGTTCGTCGATGTTGGAGATACTCACCTTGTGGCAATCTACCACATTAGAAAGGTGAGGATTCTTCAATATATATATATAAGATAAGGTGTGCTACTCCTCTCCTAACCAATTGGTTTTGTTATGGATACCCACATTTTTTAACATGGTATTAGAGCTCCAGGTTATTAGTCCCCCAAAATTCCGAGGACCCCACCCAAGCGGGAAAATAATTAAGCGGGCATTTGATGATCCCAAAGAGTTATATCCGACCCAAGCGAGTGAACCAAAGCGGGTATATTTCAGGCCACAGATTCAGATCTAGTCCAAGATGGCTTTCTCAAATATGGTGTCATCTTGAGGGAGCATGTTGGAGATACTTACATAGTTACATTGTGGCACTTATCTCACATTGGAAAGGTGAGGATTCTTCAACACATTTAAAGGTAGGGTTGGCTACTCCTCTCCTTACCAATTGATTTTGAGATGGATGCCCACACTTTCTAACATGGTATCAAAGCACCAGGTTATTAGTCCCCTCAAGATGGTGCCTCTTTTGGGTTCATCAATCTTGAATTGGATCTCAATTTCAACTTTATTGAACCGAAATACCCGTTTGGGTTTATGGGTTATGATACCATGTTAAAAAGTGTGGGCATCCATCTCAAAACGAATTGGCAATGAGAGGAGTAGTCCACCTTATGTTATATACGCTTGGATGACTCTCTACCTTACCGATGTGAGACATTATGAGATCCTGAACACGCCTCCTCAAGATGGTACCATTTTTTGGAAAGTCATCTTGGATTATATCCGAGTAGCTCACCCTATCTTTAAATGTGTAGAAGAATCCTCACCTTTCCAATGTGGGATAAGTGCCACAAGGTGAGTATCTCCAACAATCGATATAGTTAAATTAATCACAACCATGCTTAAGCATAAGCATAATTGATTGGTGGTTTAATATAATTCAACATGTTATTAGAGCAAAATGTCACGAGTTCAAGTCTCTATCTAGTCGTTTCATTCCCAATTAAACTTGAATTACACTTGTAGGGCATTTCTTAAATTTTTAAGTCCACAAGTAGAGGAAAAATGTTGGTTGATATAATTAAATTTACCACAACCCATTAGCTTAAATGTTTTGGGTTAATTGGTGTTTAACATAATTCAACAACGATACATCAAAGTATAGTAATAAAAGTAAAGAGAAATTATGATCAAGCCAAACAATTTTCACATCAAGCAATTAGGCTAATATTATACATCAAAGTAGAGTAATAAAAGTAAAAAGACCTTTAGCTTCGGTTCGTGGACAGTCAAAGAAGCATTGTCACATACTGATACAATATCATCCTCCTTACGAGCAAGCTCCTTCTTGTTTAATGGCCTTTTCCGCACCTAAGACACAATATATTACACAGGTTAAGAAAAAATGAACATTTGTGAAAATATTTGCTAGTACATACTTGAATTCCAATCCAAATCGAAGAAGCCAACGGTAAATTAAGGAGACAAAATTAGAAGTTAACACGTTACTTTTCAAAATAGTTTATTAGAGCATAGGTGTAAGTAAGGTGACAAGTACATGACTGTGTAAGACCCCAATTTTGCACATATTTATGAGGGGTAAAAAAGGGAGTTGAGGCAAGTGATAGTTCGTAGTGGAGGCGTGAGGTTTTTTGGCTTGTATGGGAGAAGATTGTTAGTAAAAGGAAAGAGGTAGCTAGGAGGGGGATGTCTTTTGTGAAGTCTATTAGTGTGAGCAAGGGAGAGGTACCGGCAATTTTGAATTGCTGGAAGTTGTTTATCCTTACTGTTTTGTTGTTCTTGCTGTTTGGACTGAACTTCAATGTTATACCTCACTGTATGCTGGAGAATTCCCATTAAAACAGTGATTATCAACTATTATCTTGTGAATATTAACTTAGAATAGAGAATTTGCAGGTGAAAGAAAGTTAGGTATTTAACAGATCAGCAGTGAAAATTAAAATATCCTTGAAACATTCCGAGGGCCTTTGGGGAAGGGGAGTGGGTGGGAATAATTATGGGGGAACGGGGATTAGGGGGAGAACAAGAAAGAGAATGATTATGCATAGAATAATTATTTGAGTTTAGGATGAAATGATTATTTGTGTTTGGGGTGAAGGTAATGGTTATAAGGAAAATAAAATAGTAAGTGTGATGAGAGTGAAAAATAGTTAGGAAGAGAACAAAAGGTTGTTAATGAGAAGAATAAAAGTACTTAGGAAGAGAACAAAAATGTGATTATCGGAAAATGAGATTATGAGGAGAATGATTCTTGGTGGCCCAAACACCAAGAATCGTTCTTATTCATTCTCTCCATTTCATCTTTGTGGCCCAAACACACCCTACATACATGAGACATAAAGACTCCAAGCCCAAGTGTGTTATTATATCCAAAGATGTAAGCCCTTGACGCCGAAAAAAAAAATTGAACCTCAAACAGCCCCAAGAACCTTTAACCGTAAATATTCTCAATTAGGTGACCCCAAAAACTAAAAGAAGAAAATTACTAGGGAAAAATGTAATTCCAATGATTATCTTTTTTATTTTAAACAAAATAGAAAAAAAGAAAAAGAAAAACAAGTGCGGAATGTGAATCTTTTAGTGAAGAGTTAATAAAAAAAATACCCATCACTTGACAATTGAACTACCTCCCATATGAGGAGAAAGAAAATGAAGATTTATCAGTAAAAAATGTAGGCTTACCACAACTTTGATTTTCGCCACGTTATTTTCTCTGGCTACATTCTCTTTTTCAACCACAGGTAATGCAGACAGGGTATCTTCATCCGTTTGGCTTCTTTGCTGCCTGCTGGCAGCTACATTAAATTCATCTGCTCTAGTACCACTAGGAATGAATGGTGAAGGCTCGAATGGTTCTGTGATAACGTGCTGATGAGAAAAAGGAAATCCAAAAAATTAAATAAATACAGAGAGAAAGAGAGAGATAAGAGAGAATGAATGAACTAGAACCAAAAAAAAGAATAACTATGTTGACTTATCATGCGATGGAATAGAAGCAATAAACCGGCATATAGGAATAGGATTTGAACATAAAAATTAGTCTAAATGTGTTCCTTCAACCAAAAAGAAAGACCACTAAATATTGTTTTTAGATAAAAAAAAGTACTCCACTTCAAATGAACAAGACCAAGATCATTATCCAAATTGTACGTTTCAGTTTTTCACCATTGGAAACCTACGATTCAAAATGAAACGGAATAAAAAACTTAACAACCTCCCAAATTACTTCACTTGATCTCCCTAAAAACCTATAATTCCTCCCAAATTATAATTCCCCACAACATAGCAACATTTTTCCTCTCGTCCTAACAGAATGGTTCAACAACACCTCCAACAAAGACTGCGCATCTCTACGACATGCCCCACTGACACTAAATGAGTGCCCACGTCGACCCTAAAGGAATTTACAACTAACACTCCCAAAAAATCTAGCTAAATTATTATAACCAAATGGTTAATAGGAAACCGCCTAAGATCGGCATATCCAGGAATTGCTACAACTTATACATATAAAATCATACTTAAATAAAACTGTCTCGTCCATGAAAAGAAAAACCCTAACAACTCCACATACCTCAGACAAAAGCTCGGTGTCGTCCATAGCATGGAGATCCAAAAGTCCAGCACCAAAATCTCCCCTAAATTCTGGAGAATAATATCCATCCATTGCACCAAGTACTCCTGAGGCTTGAGCAGTAGGTGTATGTGGTTCAGATCCAGACTCCCCACCAAAATTCAGGTTTCTCATCAGTTTTAAGAGCCTCTGCTTCTCTTCGGTAGATTGTGCTCCATAACTCTATGCCAATGGGAGGGAAGATGAAATTTAATTGGCATGGTATAAACAACAATCTGAAACCAGTGATAAAATAAACTGAACAACTCCTTCAGTTTATTCTCGGTGAAAGTTTCGTAATTCATTAAAAATAAATACTGAACAACTTTAAGAAGAAAAAAAAACGAAAATGCAGAGGAATTATCCTCCAACTCAAACTGAGCAGTATGAGCTTCCTTCCAGTAAGAAAGGAATCACGTGGTGGTATGGAAACCAAACTCAATAGAGCAATTTATCAATTAATAATTCCATTTTTTACCAAGAAACTAGAAGATTGCAGGTTCTGGAAAAAGAAAGAACAAAGAAATGACATGGAAACCCTCGTAAAGATTGATCGTCGTACCTGCATGAGGAGGGAGCGCTGATCGGCCAAGGGAGAGGCCAGATGCTGCAAACCAGCGGACTGGAGCCACCGAGCCATGACCGCATCACCAGCGTCGTTAGTGGGGCCAGCATTATGCAGGTTCCCACCGCCGGCGTGGTCGTAGAAGGCAGTCGCAGCCGCAGCATTGTTCTGCTGCATCTGGCCGCCCATGTGGCGCTGCGAACGTCTTTGCGGAGCCAATTTGCAAGATCTGTTTAACAACGCTTCATCCAAAAAATACAATACCAATTCAATAAAATACGCAAAGCAATAAAAAAAATCCACATCAACGTTGTTATTCCAGATGAAAACAACAATCCGATCCCCAAAACAGAAAGCAAGTTACCATTTGAAAAAACAAAACACTCACAGTGAGGATAAAAGTTGAATGAGAGCAGGAGGAGGGCGTAATTACTGAAAAACGAAACTCAAATCCTGAGAATCTGCAACAAATCCCCAAACTCAACTCAACAATAAAGTAACACAAAAAACAAAAGTTCTCCGAGAGTTCCAGATGATTTCCAACATTAAAACATACCAAATTTGACCAAGAAATGAATATGTTTTGAAGATCGAGATCTGCAAAACGACGAATCTAAAGATAGGAATCAGAGATCAGATCTGAATCAAACAAATGTTGCAAAACCCTAGTCTCGTCGAGAGAAGAAAGAAAGAAAAATATGCAAATTCGGCGAACTTTTTTTTTTCTTTTTTATCTTCATGAAGAAATGAGTTGGCGAAAATTGTATACACTCCAAACGCCACAGAGAAGGCCTTTCGATATATTATTACTGGGTTTTTTTTTTGTAACAAAATTAAGGAAATTAAAAATTGCATAAAAAGGCGAAAATGTTGTTATTATCGGCTGGGTATATTCAAAGAGATTGAACCGCTACTTTAATTTATATGTGAAATGACTAAGATACCCAATGCCCTAATTTCAACGAAGAAACGGGCTGCCCGGGTTGACTACTGCGCAAGTTTGAACTGTTGGCTGACGGAAATACCCTTGTCTCTAGGGCACCTATGGTTTGACAAATCAATAACTTTTATTTTGCTTATAAATTAAGAGGTGTTTGGATTTGGAGGGTAGGAAGAAAAGTTTAATTTTTTGTTTTTTTTAATGCATCACAACTTCTTTCTTAATTCATCTTCTTTAATTTCTCTGTAACGTCTCATCAAATTTTATATCAAACTTCATATGAAATAAACATCTTCTTTCTATAACACAAATTTTTACAAAAAAAAATTTCAACCTCTCCTCTCTAAAATACAAATTCTCAAATAAATACTTCATATTCTCAAATCACTTAAAATACAAATTCTCAAATAAATACTTCATATTCTCAAATCACTTAATCGTTTGTTATTCCTCATCTTCCTCTACT
>JBBMEG010000004.1:11162534-11180102 GCA_037832605.1 Cyclanthera cordifolia
TAAAATACAAATTCTCAAATAAATACTTCATATTCTCAAATCACTTAATCGTTTGTTATTCCTCATCTTCCTCTACTCTCTCTCTTCTCTTCTCATATCAAACCCAAAATCCAAACATCCTCTAAGAGAATTAATTGAACCTTGCCTCGTTGGACAATTATAATAACTTAAACTAACATTTAAAAAAGTGAAGAAGGGAGAATTAATGTGTTGTGTTTAATATCGAGATCTCTAATATTATATCAGCATCACTTAGGCGTAAAAGTGGGCTTCAATATTTAATATCATATTTATTCAAATTTTAGATACGATTACGCTCCCACCTGCTTACCTGGACTACTTTCAGTTTGAGGGGCTGTCACTTTCACAAGCCAAGAAATTTAAAAGCAGAATCAATGCGGAAAATTCAATTTATTTTGCTTCATTTTTCGTTTGTTTTTTTCATATATGATTTTTTTTTTATTCAATTACTTTTGAGAGTATATACTAAAATATAATTTTGATCCATTTATAAAATATAAGAAGCATCATTTTTTTTTTTTGCTTTTTATATTACAACAACGCTCAATTCATGACCTCCTGATTATTATGCGTGGACTGATGTCACTCACATTTCAAGTTGTTATACATTTACCCTTTATAAAAATAAAATTAAAAAAATATTTACATGATGTTCGTACTCAAACTTTACATCATCTCTACTATTATGATATTGGCAATAACATTTTCATATAACAGTTTTTTTATTTATTTAAATAATCAATGTTAATTTCCATCAACTATACTATGATTTTAAAGATTTATGCAATTAATAAGATCGGCTACTATTAGGATGTTTTTATGTGAAATTATAAAGTGATTGTTCTAAATTATTATAAATGACATATTATTTTGAGTGATTTAAATTTTGAATTTTAATAAAAATTCGTTTGAATGATGAGTTTGGTAGAGTGATTACAAACAATAGCTATTTTGAAAGTAGTTAGAGATGAATGATTATTTTGAGAAATTATAAATGAATTGTTATAAATGAGCGGTGAGAAAAAATGATTAGATATATTTTGAATGATAACAATAACTCAGTTGAAAGTACATATTTGAAAAAGACATTTTTAATAACGCGATTATAACAAAAACAAACACCTCCTGCAGATTTTGGAGATGCAGAGCAATATAAAAGAAAAAACAATATAGTTTTTTCAAATAGATACTATACAACTTACAATAATTTGTAAGATCAAAACTAAATTCAAACTAGACGACCTAAATCAAAATTTTATATATCATAGCATTTCAATCAAAATTAAAGTTCAAATTAAAAGGACTCAATTGAAAGTTTTAAAATAGAGAGAAACTAGACCAAATGATAGAAAGAGATTTCTTCGTATCCCATCCAATATAACCTAAACAAGTTTCCTAAACAAGTTTTGTTTGGCAAAGAAGTTAGTTGTTTAGGTCATGTGGGAGCCACGTGAGAAAGAATGAGGCTGGTGGATCTCAAAGGTGGGGCCAATGAAAGAGCCCTTTTTCTTTTCACCCTCCTTGCCATCATAGCTTCAAATGCACTTCTTTTTAAAACCAATAGCCTTGCTTTAGCTTAAAGCATGTGGGATGGGGATTAATCCAATTAAAATTTAAAATATATCAATGAGAACATAGTCACACAAATTTAAAATATATCAATGAAAAATCATGTATGACTTAATTATCAATATAATATTGCATGTTCATGATACATACATTTGAATATTGTTGAATTTAAAAAATCATATAAATTAGGTTGGAGAATTTTTTTTTTTTAAATATTGAATAATATTTCGTGGTAATATTAGCTGTTCATTATATTTTATTTAGTATTTTGTGCAGTTAATAAAAAAAGTTGGAAATTAGAAATTTTGATGCTGGCTGATATTTACAATTGTCATTCATTTTTATCCAATCAAAAGATCACCTTATTTACCATCAGACTAACATTAACATATTTATAAAACCACTTATAATCAAAGAAATCATATAAAGTTGTTGGAATGAGATGATTGGGAAGAAAAATAAAATGGTTTCATCGAGGTAAACGAGAGATTTTGCTTAGATCGAAGTGGTCAGCCCAGGTAACGAATAACCATGGGCTAACGATAAAAAGCAGCCCAAGTAAAATTCCAATTGCCGCCCATGGTCTGACAGGCTGCCACGTGGCAGTAATTTAGATTCAAATTTAGAAGACGAAGCTCCAAAGTTTTCGTGTTGTAAAAAAAAAAAAAAAAAACCCTATCATTAGCTAATATATTCCAAACTAAATGGTTCTTTAAGCAAAAAAGAACCATGCCAAGTACTTAGTATTATCTATACCTCCGATTGAATTTAAAGCTACTAGGGTCTTTGTTATGAAATTTTAGATGAGTATTTCTGTAAAACCCCTGATTTGTTTCCTTTGTTTGTAAATTTTATTTTTATTTTTTTTTAATTTTAATTTTAAGTCGAAGATAATTGGAGTTTTTATCGTTTAAAGCGTTTGGACGAAATTACCCAAGGGGTTATTAGGTGATTTTTGGAAAAATTGGCTAGATTGGTAATTTCGGCTACGAAGGTTATAACATTTGATTATAATGCACAGTAGAAAATACATTCACTTCATCTCATCGCGTTACAAAAAGTAAAAAGTGCAAATCTTATGTTCGGAATCACTTCATCTACATTCAAAATGTGCAGGAGACCGAAGAATTTTGAGGATTTCTACACTCTGATATACTTGTTAAGGCTTTATTACTAGGGGTGAGTAGGTCCGGGTTAGGATAATTTTTTGAACTAACTCAAAGTTTCGGGTTGGTCAACTAGCCAACTCGTCAAACCATATGCATTAGAGCAATCCACCCGGATTGTGTTTATCTTGTATTTCCTCTTTTACAATTTGGGTCGGGTAATCCAAATTGCTTGGGTCTGTCTTTTTTTCTTTCTTTTTTTTTTTTTGTACACCTCTCTCTGCCTTGGGTTCAACAACAAAGGTTAGAGAATTTTATGTTCTACTTGAGCAGGGGAGGACTCTTGTTTTGGGCAGTCATCAATTCAAGTTTAGATAAATGATGGGAAGGTGGACTTTTTCAAGCCTAGCAAATACTGGGCTGAAAGAGCTGCTCAGGTGGAACTCTGATGAGGAATTCTGCATCCTAATTTTAAGTTTTTACACAGCTCTATCTTTAGTGCACCTGTTATCAAAACGATCCACAATTCATATTCCACGTGATCAAAAGTTGAGTTCTTGTAAGAACAGAAAGCTATAAAAAAGGTTTAGTCATAACCTGTTATCCTAATTTTAGTGGTTTGGTAACAAGTGCTGTGATGAAATAAGTGAATACAAACCACCATACTAAGCCTAGTGATCAAAATAACATTAAGAAACTAAAAGGGTGGTAGCTTAGCGGTCAAAAGAATATTAAGAAACTAAAATGTTATGTGTTCAATCCATGGTGGCCACTACGATTTTTTTTGACATCCAAATGTTGTAGGATCATATGGTATGTATCGCGAGAATAGTCGAACTGGTTAACTTGATTGGTTGGAAGAGGTGTACACAAAAAAACCACCTTTACCGAACCAATAAAAATATCAACCAACAAAAAACATCCCTTCAAAACAGACTCGCACATCACTCTTAAGTTTAACCACTTTTTTTTCTCTTTCCTTTTCCAATAATCCAAGTTTTTATCGAAAAAGAATGGAAGAAAATACAACTAAAGAAAATGCATAAAAAATAGAGAGCCCAAGGAGAGATCTTATAAAAGCTGCATCCAATCAACAGATAGTGCCCAAACAATAGTTACAAACAAAAAAACCCCGATAGGCAACACACACAAACTAAAAAAGAAAAAAAAACCAATTCCTAGAGAAGGAGAGGGAAGGGAAGGTGAAGGCGACAACTCTTTTATTTTTAAGGGATTTGAGTTGGAAAGTTTTACAATTCATGTTGTTCTTTTTGACTAGGAACTCTTCCTATCAATCCCATTGCTGCAACCTAATACCTTAAATTCTATTCAATTTTCAGTTATTGGGTGGGTCTGCACTGCACAAATGAGTTGATAGGTATCAACTTTAGATTAAGTTCATCATTCAGATCACAACAAAACTTCTACCTTCCAGTATCACTCAACCGCCCTTTTACAACAACCGACTTTCCAAACCAACACCTAGCCATTCTACAAAAATACCCATCAAGACCGACTTGCACATCACTCTAAACTGCTTAGCCTAATATTAATAAAACGACACTGAATACTCTAGAGATGGAGACTTTCCAGTCCTACCCCTCCTGATATATCCTCATGCAATATGTTTTGATTATTGAAGGACTAACAGAAAGTAGAGAGTCCAGATATTGCTGAAGCTTAACTATCACTAATTATTCAAATATATATATACATATATAATACCAAAAATTATTATAGAGATAACCAGGAGTTAAAGCTTGACTATCGTTTTTTCACTAATACCAGAGCATATCTTTTATCAGCAAATTTGAACGAAAACAGGATACCAAATAATATGATATTGTTTTAATAAATATTTGGATCTTTTTTTCATATGTAGCATGAATCATGTATTATATATTCAAATTAATTAAAAGAAATAACAAGTAAGACTGCATATAATAAGAAAATTTGTAAGGCCATTTGAGTAAAGATTTAAGCTTCACTTCAATATATGAAAAAAGCATGGAAACAAAACAATATTTTATTTCATATCGTACAATTATGTCGACTTTATTCAAGAATAAATCATACTAGTATCGAGAGGAAGAGATGCAGAAAAATTACAGATAGTAGAGTACCATTCCAGCGGCATTGATGGTGAATGGTGCCAAGTGACTGGCTCAAACGCAACCCCAAGAAACCTCCAGAGCATGGTGTCCTTGAATTCCAGCCAGGATGTGTTCCATAAGAGCAAAAGGGTCTCAAAACTTTAAAATCCATCTATATGACCAGCTAAATCTGAAACAGGATCTGTTCCCATAAGTATACTTGCACAAAAAGCTCAATTACCTTGCATACGACCTAAAGATGTATAACTTCACACATGGTAGGTTCAAGCTAGTAGATCATAGTAATCACAGCTCACAAGTAGCAATATAATTTCTTTTTTTTCAGTGATCAAACAATCGAAGTCTAAACTGCTTAACCCATGAGAGGCACAATAAGATAGAACTGTTAAGAGTATTAGAGCCCATTGAGCATTAGGTTAGAATAGTAGTATATATAGAATGATATTAGGGTTGTAATAGGTGTGAGCTACAATGTAGCCTCCAACCTTATCTTTTTCTTCCTTGAATAACATTAATTCTCTCAACCTCTCTTATCTTCAACAATTGCTATCTTCCCATCTCCTTCTTGCTGCTATCACAAATTATTACAAGAACAAAGTAAGATGCAAAACTTCCAAAAATAACAAACTTAATGTTTAGTCCTTATATTCAAGCAAGGTTAGCAGGACTTGGACAAGTATCTCCAGAAAGATAATAAAGATGTCAGTTAAATATTGAAATGAATAACAGTTTAAGCTCATGGGTTAGGGTAAATTTAATTATATCAATAATTTGACATACTCCTCCCTTGTGTTGAAATCTATAGAAGACCCAACAAATAAAAATCAATATTAATTGGGATAAAAGTAACATTAAGGGGACGTTTGGGCCAAAATTAATAAAGGGGAGAATGGGAAGGGGAATAATTTCCAGTGTTTGGGCCACCGAGAATCATTCCTCCCATAATCTCGTTTTCCCAAAATCACATTTTTTGTTCTCCTCCTAACTACTTTCTATTCTTCCCATAACAACTTTTTATTCTCCCCATAATTATTTTTCACTCACATCATACCCATTATTTTATTTTTCTCATTATAATTCGTGAATTTCTAATGATCTCCGTGTTCCGCATGCTAGATCCTCTACTATTCTATGTTCTTCCCGAAAGCATGCTAATCCCTATGTTGTGCGGAGCATTCTCTTCACCCAAACCACAATTAATCATTCTCCCCATAATCATTCCCTTAACCACAAACACAATTAATCATTCTCTTTCTCATTATTCCCTAATTCTTATTCCTCTCATAATCATTTTCATTCTCTTTGCTCCCAAACACACCCTAAAATGGTTCAAACACATAACATCATACTTTAAACCATGTCAAATCACAAATAAACTAAAAAAAAAAAATTAAAGTGATGTGCTACGTTAAATTTATTTATATCAATAACAGTTTCTTTTTGGAACAACTGTTTACCTTTACGCTGACCCAAGATTATTCAGCTTCTTGCAATGAGGAGTTGGGAGATTTTTGTTCCGTTGGCGTCGTTGGAGTTCTACATGACAATAACGCCAAACCATATTTCTGTAATCCTTAATCACGCTATTCTCTATTTCAGCCCGAGCTGAGCTTCCAAGAGGATATTTTACATCAAAACCTGGTTCTTTAACATAAAACTCAACTCCATGTTTCTCAGTAGCCATAGGAATAGTATAGGATAGATTTTTGTGTAAAGAATAGTTCGACGCTGGAAAGGGTAGATAAGTCAACAAGCAAATTAACAAGAATGGTAGCATTAGAAGAAGAATTAACAAGTTGGGACCTCCCCCATCAGATTCTTCCCTCTCTCGGCTTCCAGCACCTCCAGTTCTATACGTATAAGCACGACTCGTCTGAAACACATTTCCCTGGCCAAAAAACGCCCTTAATATCTCATCAGGATCAAAATTTTCTTGAAACAAATCTTGACCCGCTCTCCTTCTCCTATGCCTTACATTATGCTGTTGATTGTACTCATATTGGTCAACCAGAGCCGTGTGGTCATATTGCCTTCTCGAATTATCATCACCCAAACACATGAAAGCCTTGGACAATTTCTTGAATGCTTCATCTGAACCAGGGGCCTTATTCTTATCAGGGTGAACTTTCAAGGACAATTTCTTATAAGCCCTCTTAATCTCTTCAACCGAACAAGTTTTCTCCACACCAAGAATTTTGTAATAGTCTTTGGCTGCTTTTATCTGCCGAACCAATTGAACGTGTTCTAGAGTGTAATTACGTTCCCCATTCAAACCCTCAACATGTTTCGCCGAACCAGAAACAGTCTCAACTTTTCCAGCGCGATTCAAATCGGAGGAAGATGAAGGAAATCTGGACTCGATTTCCTCGCACGCCGTTAAAAGCTCATCAACTTGCAAACTTCTATTTAGGCGCCGAGCAATTTTAACAAATCTTAATGCTCGCTCTTTATTGCCCGACGCAATTGCTTCTTCCGCCATGCGAATACATCTAATAGCTTCATCCTTATTTCCATCCATAATCGCAACGACACAACTAGCTAAAAACCCTAAACCTCCAATTTCAGATACAATTCGAACAAAACTGATCACAAATTTGAGTCAGACAAGACCTAAATTAAAGAGAAACAAAATTCCACAATCAATTTTCGTAATCAGTACTGGCAGCAAGCGGGTAACAACAGCATAGAAATGACGATAAGCTAGAGTATACGAAACAGCAACATCATTTACACGATAGATGAAAAAAAGAGGACGAATCGTGCCTGATAATAGGAGATTGGCGGCTTTAAATTCAGAGACAGACGGAGATCGGGACGCGCTATGGATATAGAATTCATAAGAGCACCATGAACACCGAGCTCGGAGTTAGTTTGCTGCAATGTTGTTCATTTCTCGGTGACTTTCACAGAGAACATGGAGAAAACTTTTTAGAAAATAACTTAGAATAGTAAAGGTCAATATTCTCGACAATATATTTAGTACGCGTCAGTTTCTGATTTAAGATTCAGATTTTTAACCAAATGTAAAAATTTATAAATCCGGCATTTTTATTGTATAAATAGAGTACATAAATGAACCGAGTTCAAATTCAAATAGATGTTGGAGAATACAGTCACATGGTTAAATTTTTTTTAAGAGAATTGATTTATATTACCTATACCATCAATAAGGTACATTCTTTTCGGTGACTCAATCGAAGTAACTTCACAGCCACCCCGTCCTACAATGGATTACCTCATAAAGATTTTTCTAGAATAGAGGTGAGTGAAGGGTCAACAAGATATTAATTCCTATAATAGTATGATTTAGAATTAGGTCTTTAATGTTTTAAAAATTACAATATATATATAAATAAAAAAAATCTTTGTTAATCACAATCGTGGGTGAGCTAAATATGTAAAAATATTTATTCACATGACCATAATAAATGTTGTGATTTAAATGATTGATTAACAAAAATCAATCTCTTAAATGCAGATAAAAATCACGTGCACATTAAATTAGAGAACCAGTATTCATTTTAAAGTTCTATATAATATTAAAATGAAATTGTAGTTATTAAAATTATAATAACTAAAACAAAGATTTCATTTGTCAATAAGATAACAATATAGAGAACCAATTGGAACACGAATTTTACAATAACTACCTAATCTTATAAGGAGTCTACTAATATTCTAACTATATTACCATATATTATTTTATTAATATAACCATATTACCTGTTAGCCTATGTACATTAGTTTTCATCATCAGAATCAAAGGACTGTCTTTTCCTCAAAGATTCAATCACATTCAAATGTGAGGCATTTGCGTCATTGTTTTCAGCAGTACGAGACTTGAATTTAGGCAAGCTTAAAGAACTGAGAGGCGGTGTCAAAGCCCCTCTGTTCACTTCCCTAAGCACAGACTTCGCCGTGGCTGCGGCAGCCGCATCGGCAATGGCTGAAGCAACTTTCGAGTCCTTCTGAAGTTTCGAAGCTAGTTTGTTGATGGAGCTTCGAGCACGACAGGGATCCTCGGGAGAAAGATAGCCGGCTGACTTCTGTACCTCGTTCACCGCCTCCGCAGCTGCTGACTTGGCTTTGGATGCCTCGTATTTTTGAATGTCGTAGAGGAGCTCTTTTTGAAGCTGCTTATCGGCTACCAAGATGTCATCGATTTCGCTCTTGTAGTCTTTTAGAAGAACTCGTAGGCATTCCATCAGAGAACCTATTATTATCAACATGTATACAAAAATATTGATATCCACTTACTAGACTGACTGTAATCATTACTTTTCAATACCCAAAATCGATCTTCATTCCAAATACTTTTAAAAACTACATCCAAACAAATTTTTTATTGCAATCATTACTTCTAAATACTCAAATAAACCTTCATTCTAAATATTAATTATAAATACGCTTAAAAACTACATTCAAACAGCATTTTGACTGCCATCATTATTAATCAGTATTTTTAAATACTCAAAATAAATCCTCATCCTAAATACTCTTCAAAACTACATCCAAACAATTTTTTACTACAATCATTACTTCTAAATACTCAAAATAAATCATTATTCTAAATACTCAAAATAAATCCTTATTCTAAATACTCAAAATAAATCTTTATTCTAAATACTCTTAAAATTTACGATCAAACATGCCCCAAGGGCATAATAACAACCTATATAACAAATCATGTTCAAGTAAGATCGTACTCGAAATAATTTCCAACCTATTGAACTCAAAAAGTAGACAAATAATAATCTCTAACAAAACCTACCAGTGGAGAAGAAGTGCTAAGAATATATATATATAAAAAAGATTATAATGCTTCAGATTGGTGTTGATTTTATACCTATAAGGGGACTATTCTTGCTTTCCATTAGCCTTTTTAACTCAATGAAGATAGGTATGGTGTTTTGGATGAGGCTCTTTCGCACTGCATGAGTGATGACCTTTCCTCTAGCAGCAGCTGCAGATGCCCCTCCATTGTCTCCTCCTTCCTCATCTGCATCACCAGATTCCAATGACGATCCTCGGCTTACCAATAGTCGAATCTCTTTACAAGCAAGAATATCAAATGTATCCTGTACTGTCAGTCAAGGGAAGCTAGTAAAATTCTAAGATGCTTCCAAATTTATACCTAGAAGAGAATACAAATTACAAACTAAAGATGCATTCAAATTTATACCTGTAAGACGGACCGAGCCGTGGTATCATCTATATTAAGCATTCCATCTGAAGCTGCAGCAAGAATCTCTGCACATAGCTTTGCGAAGGTGGCCAAAAGGTGTTCGGGAGCCATTTGTTTTAACAGAGAAGCATAAATGTGCATCCTCTTGGACCTCGACCTTTCATCATTACCTCTTAAAACATAAAGTTGATAGGTTAAAAAGGAAAAAGATAATTATTTCCATTACGCGTAGTATAGACAAGTTTGATAACTAGTTTAGTTTTTTGGCTTTTAAAAATTGAGCTTGACTTTCTAAAAATGTTTTCAAAATTCAAGACAAGTTTTAATTAAAAACTAAAGAATATACTGATTTAAAAAGTTTTGTTTTCGTTTTTGAAATCTAGCAAAGAATCAGATGTTACTTTAACAGGGATGAAAACCATGGTAAGATAATGGCGAGGAAACAAGCCCCAATTTCATAAACAAAAAATTTAAAAACAAAATCGTACAAAACAAAGGTAATAATAAGTCAACGGATTCAAACAATCTTACCGAATAGAGAATAGTCGGCTTTCAGCTCGTGAAGTTTTCGACTCATTATGTCCAGAATGGGCACGACAGTCATTTAGAACATAAATTGCTTCTACAAAACTGTTGTAAGCCAATAGTGGCGCCTTCACTGCAAATTCAATTTCACAATTCAATTGCATTGGCATGTTATAATGATGTAATGAATTGACCTACAAGAAAATTGGCCGGTAATGTAAAATTTATAACCTTTTAAAATGTTCCCGAAAAGGAAATCTGCCAGTTGACGAATCTTTTCCGATTCATCAACAAGTGATAAGAGAAATCGAAGAAACAAAACCCCTCTCCATTTCACGTAGTCCCTCTGACAATTAAAAGGGTATTAATACACAACATTGATACTTATTAACCTGGGAGAGTGCAAATTTAGTGAGAGAGATTCAGCATTGGGATAGGAAGAATGACCTGTAGTAATCTGGATAGTAGTATGAATGTGTGTCTTCTGACAAGTTCACAAGGGTCGCGAAGGCACTTGGTGATCTTTGTAAGGTAGCTGTTCAATTCAGAAATATTTGAGTTTTTGAGTGAGAAATAAGACAATTTCATAGATGAATCGAAGAATAAGTGAATTAATAAAAGATCTGCGATTAATCATTAAACAAAAATGACTAATGTTTAAAGTTCGTTATGGGGGTATTTGGGGAAAAAAGAATGTGACCAATAATCATTCCCTCGATAATCAATATTCATTCTCCTTCATCTTATTCCCTATAACCACTTTTCATTCTCCCCCAAATTATTTTGTTCTCTCATAATCATTCTCTACACTTAATGGTTTCCTTGTAATTATTCTTTTATATTCATTTTCTTTATCCCAAGTATAGATAATCATTCTCTTTTGTATTCTCACTCTCCCATAATCATTTTTATTTTCCATGCCCCAAAGGTACCTAAAAATCTTCACTAACACAGTCATTGCCAAATATTTCATAAAGCTGGCTTATCACCCATTCACATCATGTATTAAGTCTTACCAATCAACTAGAGCAGTATAGCGAACACAAAAATCAGTCATCATGATAACAAGGTTGTTGCGAAGAGCTGCACAATCACTATTTCCAAGCTCCTGAACTAACATAAAAGACACTTTAAAATTTAGGCAACTTGAATTGTATCAAAAATGAAATTCGACTATACTATGGACACTGGTAAAGTTAAAAAACATGAAATCGTGTTTAGGAAAAGGACAAATTCAGAAACTCAAGCACAATCATACCTTTGGTATCCAACACGTGCATAATATTAATCAAGAAACAACTTAATAAACAAACAAATAAATCAAATTTTAATTTAAAACCAGGCTAGAATATATGATAGAACTCATGAAGTTCTTGTGGTATTATCAGATAAATCAAATTTCTATTCTACAAAGCATGTCCACTAAAAAATATATGATAGAACTCATGAAGTTCTTGTGGTATTATCAGAAAACCAGGATATGAGTGATAAAGAGCAGAAGCATCAAGGCCTAACCTGTACAAATAGGGGGATGTAACTCTTTGCACGCTTCTCATCAGCAAGGCAAACTTTCCCCATTGTCAACCACGCTTGAACATATAAAGAAGGGGCAATTTCCTTTAGAGATACCATTTGTATTGGAAGTTTATTAGCTTTGGTATCACGGTTTCCAGAAGTGATAATGGTGTGAAGCAGTAGACTAATCGTAGTCATGTCAGCAGATGGACAGACGAGAATCAAAGAGCCAATGGTGTAAGCTGCAGTAATTGCTCGTGACAATGACTTGCTCCTCGCAGTTGCTTTCTTCCCCAATCTACTACCACTTTTAGGAGGTGGTGTAACGAAATTCACATCTTTGTTTGCTTCTGCATACTTAGATATGAACTTCTCCAATATGTGAGAGGCTTTGGAAAGCAGCTGGTTTACCCATTTTATGATGAGGGCGTCGGCTTCAGCAGACTGTGAAGCCTTCCGCTTGCACAACGTTTTAAGTGTTTTTACATGAGCATTCACCTACCAAGAGATCCTCATTATTTAAAAATGCATGAGTTATCAAGAAAAAGAGACCGGACTGAAAAGTTTTCATCTTTAAAAAGTGGTACTTGACATTCAAACTACTGTAAGAAAACTTCAAACCCAGCCCACCAGTGGCTTGTATTTACACTATTATTTGATCACTGTTCAAATATTCTAGAAGTTTTTGGACCTTCTATCCAACTTTGTAGATGTTTGAAAACAATAAAAAGGAACAGTGAAGCAAAATCAAGAGTAAAAACAATGAAAAAAATATGCGGAATGTATTCACAAGCATTGGCTGATAAGATGAGCGTATCATGAATAGTCAACTATCCACGCTCATCGGCTATCAATTCATGTTTCCCTCAGAAAAGGTATTGACAAATTCCAAAAACATTTCCACGCATTAAAGGTACCCAAGTGAAATGGTAAGCATAAAATTATATTAGTTGAGGACAGTGTTTACATTCAAGTACAAATCTAAAGGACAAGATCTTTGTCCATGGAAGTGTGTTAAGAAACCACGTATTGGTGAGTAAAAATCTCGGGAGACCTCTTTTGATATATGTGAGTGTCTAAGCTAGCTTGTGCATACCGTGACGAATCTCACAGGATAATGGCCCTACAACATTTGATTACAAGGTAACTTGAAGGATATTAGATCATTGGTAGATGCAAACCTGACTTGAATTGAATCTATTCCATTTCGTTTTATTATCTACACGGGCTTCTAGCTTCTTCACCACTAAGGTAAATCCATGGTTGTTATATCAATCATGATTATTTAAACCGCAACAAAGAAATAAACCAACAATGCTAGAGTAGAGTGTAAAACAAAGTCCAAAAACAATCATTTTGATGCTTACCTCCGTTGAATGCATGCTGAATTCTTCAACCCTTTTAAGTAATTCGTGAGCCAATTCTGCTGCAGGTTCTGGAGGCAACTCAAGTGAAACATTTGAGATGGTTTGCAAGAGAAAAACTCTATCTTGAGCCCAAGCGATGGAATTTGACTCTGGAATGTTTTCCTCTCCGAATAAGCCTACTTGAGACACTGGACTCTGAAACTCAGTCCTGCCATGATCATCAAGGAGTTTCCAGTGATGATGAAGAAACTCCCAGTCAACTGCTTTCACAAGGTAAGCTGACACTTCCGACAGCAGGAACCAGGCACCTGGGGGAGCTGTCCACTTCTCAGGTGGCAAAGATTGGCTCAACCATAAAGATTCAGATGTCTTTATAATTATCTGAAGTGAAACAGCAATTGTGCGCTTCAATCGTTTCTTTTTTCCTAAATTAGCACAAACTTTCTTTACCCAAGGCATTACCTCTGCATGACTAATCTCTTTAAGAAGATCCAATACTCTTTCAGGCAATAGCAACTCAAACTCCATATTGGAATCGAGGGTTTTTGACCCATCAATGGGTAGACTTGAAGATCCAACCCTAGACAACCGGTCTAGTACTAGTTCTTGAAACAAGTTTTCACACTCTTCTTGGATACTAGTTTCATTATCAGCAATTAAACGAGGAATAGAATGTAGCCACTCGACAGTTACACTTGCATCTGGAAATCTTCGAAAGGCCTATAAAGTAAATACAGATTCAATGTATGACCAAAAATGAATGAAATTTTAAATTGTGACAAAAAGCACATAATGAGAGAACAAGCACGTGATTACAGATAGGTAATGAAAGCAAAATAGAATTGAATATCAAAATATAAATGCTTCATAGAGGATGATCTATAGTAAAAGAAATTTTCCCTAGGTTAAGTTGGTATAACTCTGCACGTGGTAGGTTTGCTGGACATGCTAGTAACATAGCATCACAAATCGCATAACTTTAGATAGATAGGTCAACTTATTTTTTTTGAGATTACAACAATTGGGGGTGGGGGATTCGAACCCGAGACCTCATAGTCCTTCGGTGTTCACTAATGCCGTTGAGCTACAGCTCTTTTGGCGATAGGTCAACTTATTACAAATCAAAGATATGCTAATAACATATTTTTAATCTTTACATAAGCTTTATATTAGTTCTAAAAGCATGGAACTCATCTTTTTGCACTTACTAACTTTTACCAACAATAATTATATATCCAAGAACTAAATATAGATCATGCAAACCCAAATATCCTTTTTTTCTAATTTGTTCGTACATATCATCTAACACAAATTATAAAAACAAATAAGAGTTTACTCTCGCGAACCCAACTTATGGAAATGAAACTTGCCTCAGAAAGAGCCGACATTGCAGCCTTCCGTATGCTAACAAGTGGGTCTGAACAAGCAACTCCCATGGTCTTCAGCATATCTCCATCCATTGCCCCACCTAACAGAGCTGTGCATTTGGTAACCAGTAATAATGCAGCCTTCCTAACTGCCGCCTTCTCATCCACACACCTTTTTCGCAAAAGAGCATGAATTTCAGTTCCATTTGATTTACAATTTCTATCATAAGATCCCAATATTTCTATCAATAAGGCCTTATTCTTGTCATTCTGAGACAAGAACGCCACGAGGTGAGCTAAGTTGGATAGTGCCCGAGCACGAATTGCAGCACCAGCATCTGAACAACGTTGAATCAATGCCACTAAACACCTGAATCCCCAGGAATCCTTCAGTTCGCTGTCTGAATTAACAGCTAATGGATCGGTTAATGAAGTTATAAGCATTGGGATGATATCAACAGCTAAAAGCCTAAGATTGGACTTTCCTTGAGTCATCTTCACTACATAATCCACAAACCCAATTTGATCAGTGAATTCCATCACTTTAACAACCTCCATTATTGAGTCTACAGCTAAACCACGGGGCTCGGATTTCTCTGGTGCCTTCTGAATCAAATACCTTGGAAGATTCACCAGAGCACCCTGAACACCATCTAATTCCTTTGCCACATTTGCTATTTGAACAGTCACAAACCCTAGAGCAAACCCTCGCGCCTGATCTTTATGATGAAGAATCAACGGTGACATAGACTTAATCACCTCAGCGGCTGTAATTGCCAGATCCCCATGCTCAGGACGCAACGTTGCACTCAAAATCCGCGAACATAAATTGGTTAACTTACTATATATACTCAAATTAGTGCATACTTCAAGTGCCAGGACTGAAATATCAATAACAGTTTCAACCAAAGATTTCAAACTATCCGGAAAACGATCCAAATGAATCAAACTCATTAAATTCTCTAACCTCTCGAGCACAGGATACAATATTCTGACATCGAATTCACCATCGTCGTAACCGCCATTCAAACTCCGCCTCTCGGAACAATTATTCCTGAAACCCTTACCCTTAACACCGCCTTTCCTCTTCCGTTTGGGAGCTTTGGATTCCTGATTTGAATCATCCTGATCCGGTGAAACCCTAGGTCGCTGCTTCAAAAATCGCCTTATAGACCTGAGAAACGAGAGAAAATCCATCGGATTGAACAGCGTGAAAACCGGTGCTTTTGGAGCAAGAAGAAGGGACAAATAGACCGTAGAGGCCAAAATTGAAACGCGAGTGGAAGGCTGGTCCATGGCGGCGGCGATGGCGCGAACAAGAGATGACGGAGAGAGGGATTTGGCCGAGAGGTCCTCGTAGAGGCGGTCGATTGGTTCTCGTTCATCGGTACAGAGCGAGTTGTCAAACAAGCTCTGAAGGTCGAAGAGGGCGGAATCGGAGAGCGGCGGCGGCGATCGGGAACGGAGATTAGTAGAGTCGTCGAGATGGCGAACTTCTTCGAGCTCTGAGAGAATTCGAGAAATGGCTTCCTCCATGACTGTGAAGTTCGGAGAGTTGACTCCGACGTTGTATCCACTTTAATATTCGAATTCTAATTTCCCGCTCAAAGGCTTTCTTGCAAGTTCTTACATAACGCCATGTGCGTGTGAGTGTTATTTATTTTTTATTTTTTCTTTTTAGAATAATAGGGCTTTATTAATTAAAATCCATTAAAAAAAAAACAAAATAAAATATTGTGATATTTAGAAAAAAAAATAATTTATAATTAGTAATATATAAATCTTAGCATCAAATTGAAAAATGAGAGAACCCGTTTGGAAATTAACGTATATTATCATCCAAACCAAACCAAAAAACTAAATGAAAACACAGACATTTAAGACAAACTCAACTAATGATTTGCATAAACCAGATCCAAACATAGCCATATAATACTCAACTTCATTCAATGTAGTAATAAGCGATATTTATGTACCAATCACAAACAAACCACATAAACGTGAAATAATCTGGAAGATTAAAGACCGGGACGGAATCGGAACCCTAGCGGAGCGATATTGGTGACGTTGAAGATTCCGAGAAAGGTATTTCCGGCGAGCTGCAACGGCGAGGCCAGGCCGCCGACCGACGGCATGGCGGCGTCGCAGTCGACGAGCGGCGTCACGACCACCAGACTGCAGTTTTGGAGTATAAATGAGAGCAACAACCGAGGCGCATTCACAACCATCGAAAAACTGCCCTTCCAATCTGTTTTGACGGACGAGATTACACTTCCCGCTCCGCATTGCATTTCCACCTCAGCATCTCCAAAATCCATCACAAAAATTGTTCATAATATACCACACATCAACACGCATGAATGGAGCCTGAACAAACTCGTTATAATTTTTTTTTCCTTTTTAACACAATTATTATAAAATATTTTAAGCCGAAAACATTTGATTTTTCATTTTTTTTATTTTTGAATCTAAATTTGTACTTGACTAAATTCTTTAAATATAATTTATATTCTCTCTTGTATATGTGGATTCTAATTAAATTTAACAAACAAAAAATAATTATTTGAAAAATATTTTATGAATATTATGTATTAAAATAATATTTATACATTTAAATTTCAAAAATCAAAAAAAAAAAAAACAAATCAAATAAATTGAAATTATTATTAAAATGTATGACTAAAAATGCAATTTTCCAAAAACGTATAATTATTATTGAACTGGAAGAAACAAAAATCAAAATTGTAAAGGATTTCAATTTGATGATTATTCATGTGTCGATTTCTATTGGTATATAGA
>JBBMEG010000004.1:11184988-11196119 GCA_037832605.1 Cyclanthera cordifolia
GCTTGTGAAAATCTAATTGACACAATAAGATGAATAATGTATACAAATATTTTTCTATGTGATAATCTATTTTGACTACTTTTGGCTCCACGAATCTTTTCAAATCAACAACACAAAAATAGATATGAAAAATGCGAAACCCAACTTTTAGAACGACGAGATCCATTTTAATCATAATTTATAATGACCCACCACTTGATTGGTTCTTACTATCGCTAGCTGAATTGTAGGCCTTAGGACAATAATAATAGAGTAAAATTTGTCTACTACTTCATATTTCGTATATACTTTTATTTTATTTGTGTGAAAAATAATATATCATGTCCTATATTTATCATTAGACAAATCATCAATTTTTAATATATATTTTTAAAAACGTCATTCTATATAATTACATTATTTACATGACATATTATTATTTATACAAATGAAATGAAAGTATATACGAGATACCTTCCGATAAGTTGGCAAGTCTTACTAATAATAATAAAAATGCATGGTTGTGTGGATTCTTTCAAGAAAGAAAACTTATTTTCTTATGGTTAAGAAAGCAAATCCTTCTTGAGGATGAAGTAACACCATGCCACAAACCTTTTTTTTCTTTCAATAATTGATTTTAAAAAAATTTGTTGCCAAATAGTACCACATCATCTTAAAAAGGTTTGCTCCATAGCCATGAGGCAATTATTCATTTTTTTAATTTAGAATAAAAAAAAAACCTTTCTAACAGAATATATACAGAATTGGGACCACATGTCACGTACATAAACAAGAAACGTACCTGTGCTACAAAATTACTCACAACTCTACCGTCATCAATGCACATCCGTGGTCCATATGTGTTGAAGATCCGAGCAATTCGCACCTGCGAGTAAAATGGAAGATTCCAATTTTCTAATCCAAATATAACTAAAATAAAGTATTGCCTATAAAATATCAGTTTTGTCCACGTTCCATTTTAGTCTGAATTTAAAAAAAAAAAAAAACTTAAAAGTAGTCTAATTCATTAATTTAAAATTAATTTTAATCCAAATTACTTCAATAATAACCCTACTTTCCATTCAATATCAAAAGAGTCGAATATGTCATAACATCAATAATTTAGAGTTAACACTTGAGCTTACGAGATATGATATAGACATAATAACAAATAAGATGTAAATTTGAATTTTTATTAAAAAAGAATCATCATAAAATAAATAAATAAGTAAAATTATTCCTAACACCTAAACAAAACCTATAAATGTTATAATTAAATACTTGAAAGTTTTGATAACAAAAATGATATTGCAACCAGAGTTTTGAGTAAAGGATGAAATAGTGACCTCGATGCCAAGGCCCCTGTGGTAATCCATAGTCAGAGTCTCCGCCGTGCGCTTTCCTTCATCGTAGCAGCTTCGAACACCTGCGACAAGAAACCCGATCGGCGGTAAGAAGAACCGTCAGTAAACGAAACGGAAAATGGAGGAAAACCAAAAACAGAGCACCGGCGGCCAATGCAGAGGGTTACCGATCGGGTTGACGTTGCCCCAGTAGGTTTCAGCCTGCGGATGTTGGAGCGGATCTCCGTAGACTTCGCTTGTACTGGTGAGCAAGAAGCGAGCGCCGACTCTCTTTGCAAGCCCTAGCATGTTCAATGTGCCTACCACATTGGTCTTGTGATCTCATTAGGTTAAAGGAAACCAAATCTCATAATCAGAAATAGAGCTTTCACATTTATAGATAACAAAAGGAATGTTCTCAATCGAAAATCAGAAGATAACAGAGATTCAGCGAGGAAATTGAAATTGACTGGTTCGTTAGATTCATACTGCCCTAAGATTAAGATATAACGATTTGAAAATTTGAATATATAAAATCGACGACATTAAATTTATAAGAACGGATGAAGAATAAGAAGGATATGATTGTCTTGACGGGATTGAATTTGTAATGAACGGGAGAGGCAGGGCAAGCCAAGTGATAGATCTGATCAACTTCCAGAAGAATCGGCTCGACGACGTCGTGACGGATCATTTCGAATCTCGGATTTCCAAAGTGATGAACCAGATTCTCCTTCCGGCCAGTGAAAAAATTATCAACGACGATCACGCTATCACCTCTGTCCATCAACCGATCCACAAGATGACTCCCAACGAATCCAGCGCCACCGGTAACGACGATCCTCAGGTTCTTCTTCTTCAGTCCCGGCGGGACTTTCCCCACCGGATTCACCCGCCCTAGCGCGCCTTCACGACGAGTTTCGTATAAAACTCTCCGCATCGGGTACGACGAATCCAATCGGAGAAACGGATTCAACTTCGCTTGATCATCACGAAGTGCCGGCGGTAAAACGAGACGGGCGGCGTTGAAGAACAGAGATGCAATGGCGATGCCGACGAGAAAGAAGAGAAGACGCTGCTCGCGAAGCATGTATCGGATCGGGCTAAACCTTAATTTGCAGGAAGAAATTGCGGGCGCCCTCTGCGATTCGATCACGGGAGTCTGAGTTTGCGGAGTCGCATTCGATTGATTTCTTCGAAGCAGCTCAGAATTCATGTTAATAAAATTGCAATCTCGCTTTCCCGAGAAAATTTGCAGAGATTTGAATGCACAGAAGTTATGGTGTGGGATTGAAAGTTTCAAGAGAACTGAGAGAGAGAGAGAGAGAGAGAGAGAGATTGAAGCGTTGGTGTAAGAAAGAAGGGGATTGTGACGATCATGCAAGAGATTTCGCTTTATAATGAGTTTTTTTAAAGGAAAGAATACAAGAGGTTAAGAACATAGGGGCATTTAAGTAAATGTGGCATCTCTTATTTATACACGAACAAAAACTTCTCATAAATAAGAAAACAGCATCATTTTGTGTCACACGTTTACTTTTACATCTTCAACTTTTTTTTTTTTGTACAAAACTACTTGCTTCCTTATGAATCATTGAGATGCAAACCTTCCTAATAGATTTTAGGTATTATATTTGGTGTCATAATTTTATTATATTTTATATAATATTATAAAAACAAAAATTTTGTGGCACCATTTACATTGATTCTTTATTAATAAGGAGGTCAGTATTATAATATATTTTTAATATATATTTGAAAAACCAAATTTTATTAGTATATTCTTATAATTAAAATGTCATGAATTCGAGTTTTTCTTCTTTTGTATTTGAACTGCTTTTACATGTTCAAATATTATAATTTAAGACGATATAACTTTTGAATGAATAATTGCATGAAAAGTTACTTCGTGCGATTACATACGAGTTGTTATTTAATTTAATTTATAATAATTGTAGCGTAAGTTGACACACAAACTCTCGCATATAAAATTAAAAAGAAAAAAAAAATCCTATCATTTAACCGGTTCTTATTAACCATCTAGCTTATAAATTTTTTATTACTAAAACAAGTTGATCTATGTTCCAATATTCTCAGTTGAGCCTACATGAAATAAATTTATTTATTTTTATAGACGCTTATTCATTTGATTATGTGACGAAGATAACAAGGATGTGTTTGTTTTTTTTTATGTAGAAAATAGTGGAGTGGAGAGAAGTTGACTGATTAATCATGATTGAATAATTGTTTGTCGATTGATGTTGATAGTAATTGAATATTTAATTACTTGCTTGAAAATTGAGGTTAACCATGATTAAGTGATATTTTTTATGTGAAATTTGATGAGTAGTTTGATATAAAATTTGATGAATAGTTAAGAATAGTTGTTTACTATCAAGTACAAACTACTGATTTTGAGTAGTGGTTAACCACTCCAAACATAGCCTAATATGTTATTCTTACAAAAAACATGGTAGCATTTGAAATTAATTTTAAAGCTATATTAAAAATAAGAGAAAATAATTTGGAGCTTATGAAATTTCGAAAATTTGTGTGTCCATAATCATAACTCTTAAGGAGTTTCAAATATTGGGTAGATTGATTGAGCGTTGTATTCTTCAAGAGGGAGTGGATAGCATCAACTGGATTGCCATAGATTGCAAGGGCCAGCCTATTACACTAAGTCCTCTGTGAATGAGAGCTTCGATTTTTGGAGGGCAAATCTACCCTTATTGTTAAATACTTGATTAATGAAGATTGTTCTAGATTGTTTGATTGATTAATATATTTGGGGTTGTTTCAAAAAAAATGAAAATAATTTCTTTAATCGTACTGTTGAACTTTCATACTGCATATTTAGTTATAAAAAAGTGATGAGTTTGCAAGGTAAGAACTACAATACAATGGAGTGTATATTGATTTTTATGTTATGAGCTTTGATGGCACATTAGAAAAGCATATTTTTCATCTCAACAACCAATACATGCTTAGCCAATAAAAACATATTCATATAACATAAAAATGTGCTTTTGAGGGTCAAAATCACACACTCTAAAATATTGTACTAATAAAACAAAACAATGGGGCTTATATAAACATAGGAACTAAAATATACCAAATCTAAAATTAGGAGACCACAACCTACACAAAAATCAAATTAATATTTACTTCAAATCAATATATGATTTATCTATGAATAAAGCACTATTTTAATATATTTGTGAGTGTTTAGGTTAAACATCACACATTATGTAAAGAAAAAAAAAAGGTCAACATCACACATCAGTTATTTTTAAGGGACAAATCATCTAGCCTTACCTTAATTTGTTGTCAAGAAAATAAGAAAGTAAAGTAAATAACAATTACAGATAGAACTCGTAACGTTTTGACTATCAAAGTCGTCTGAACTACTAAGATAGCACATAAATATATGCACGTACCTAATGAAGGCCCAATTATCTATAACCCACGATACAAATCCAAGCATTGAATCAAACACTCCCAGATAGAGGGGTAAGATGATAACTATAATAATTTTGTAGGGTAACAATTCTTGTCATAGATAAGGGGTTCCTTCGTCAAGGAAGCTGAAAAGGATAGCTTTGAAAAAATATTGAATAATATACCTTTTTTTAATATAATTAGGGTATGTTCGACAACCTGAAAAAGAAGAGGAGAGAAAGAAATGGATAAATAAAAAAAGCAATAGTAAATAAGTTAGTGATGGGGTAGTAAATCGGCGGGTAAACAATAAGAGGAGAGTTCTTCTCTTCTCATCCCATCTCATCTCATCTAATCCCACCATCCCAAACACATCCTTAGAATGTACCAAAAAAATTCATTCAGACAAATCAATCAAAATTAATGCAAAATTGATTGAACTAAAATGAGTAATAAAGTAAGAAAAACAAACAAAATAAATGGCAAGGACCCACCAATAAATATTGGTCTAGAGTAAGAACAGTGAAAACTTCTAATTCAATCAATGAAATAATGTTAGTAGAGAAAAAGAATTTACTAAATCGCTAATAGAAATATTGATGTTCGACAAGAAAGTGTTCTCTAAAATAACTCAAACTTGTAATAAATAGAAACGGTGCACTTAGAATATTTTAGAAAAATGGCCTAATTTCTAGTCACATCTGATGTAGTTTTCTTTAGGGTTTTCAAATATCTGACTTAATTAACTATACATACAAATAAATATGAAAAACTAGGAGATCATTTCTAATATGGACGCTTAGCAAGTACAAGAGTTTGACAATTCTAAGTCTACATAGCTTCCCGATGCCTATGAGTAACCCAAAAAAGCACAAAACAGAGCTACCCTGATAGTTGTAGCTACAACTATAACCAAGAAAAGCAATAGCAATCGAAATCCACTTACAGATTAAACATAATTAGCGTTGTGCTGAAGTTGGCAAAATAACAGGGAGATCCAAGCAGTTGAGGCATTGAATAAGCAGAGCATGAACATGGTTGAATATGATCTGCCAAAATTCAGTCTGAAATATCACTTTAAAAATCACTGACAGGAGCGGGAACAGGGTCTAGAATCTTCGAATATCATTGGGTGGTTCAAAGTTGAAGGGATAAGTTTCGGGGGACCATTTTCATTCTCTTTCGACATTTTAATTCTGTGATTGTTTTTTTTTTTTTGAAAATCAGAAAAACAAAGCTTCGCTCCACTATATGTTAGGTAATCACGCCCGTTCCTAGGTCAGGTACAGGGAGGCATTGAAAGCATTAAGACACGAGAAGTGTTTGTAAATTTATGTCACAAGTGGGTTTCGAACTTAAGACCTCTAAAGTAACACACCTTCAAAGTCCAGACATTCTGTAATTAGATCACAGAAAAATCTGTGACCATTTATTATCCTCCTTTGGATGGATGGCTCTTCCTCGCGACCCATCACTCCTCCCTTACGTTTTGCTCAGAAAGGAAGAGGAGCTTCTTTGGAAGCACTTTGTTAGACCTTTCCTTGGAAGGAATTAGTGTTTTTCAAAATAAGGAACTTTCGTAGGTTAGGTGCTCGTCCTTTTCTATCCTTGTAGTTTTTTATTTATACAACAATGTGTGTCTTAATGAGCTTAAGTGCACCTTAACTATTCTTATTATAGAACAACCTCCACTATGTGCGTGAAACAACAACGGTTTCACACAGTTACATTACAAATGTAATTTAAAAATTAATTCCTAAGTAGTTGGCTAAAATAGAATGAATCCCAAAGGTCATTAATGATACAGCTAGGCCAACCTACGATGGCTTTCCACCACAGTAGTTTTTGTTTCTCATTTACCCAATTGGAAAGTCATTTTGTTACTCCTAAAAGGTTCTCCCCATCATTCATTTGTAATTTTATCTAATCTATGAAATTGTTTCTTAAGAAAATATTTTAGTACCCAAACGGTTATCTAAATGTTCTTGATATCCTTTAACATATTCTCGGACATAGACTTGATTTAATAAATAAATAGGAACATTCTGGGTTATTATGGACAATCAGTTAACAAGATAAATTGTAAATAATTTTTCAAACAAAACGTGTTGCACGTTTGCTATATAACTCACAGCATATTGTGAACAAATTTCCCTCTGGGAAGGATAAATTTCTTGATGTTGTCAGCTGAAGCAGATGCAAAACCGTGCCTGAAAAGGAGCAAGGGATAGTAGGTAAAAATAATTTTTTAAAAAAATTGAAGGCAGTGGCATTGGAAACAAATATGGAAAAATGTTGCTTTATTAGCTTGCAATATCATACTCTTTAGGATGTAATCCCATATCCAGATCAGATTTCTTATGGTATTGGAATAGTATAGTTATAAAATGTTAGATTACCGTATCTGAGGTCCCAAAACTTAATGGTTGTGTCGTGGGACAACTACCGTATCCTCCAACATTTTGTAGCTCTACGTATATCATTAGATTTGATTTCAATCTCATGCCCGAAAGAACGTCATAACCAAATTGATACATCCCCAGCTTTACGGGTGTATTCCTGGAGAAACAAGGCGAACAAGACAAAGGAGATCGATCAAGCTTGAAAACTTAGAAGATGATGGAGAGAGTTTGGGTCCAAGTGTTGGGGGCCCACCCATATCCTAAATTACTTTTTCTTATTTGCTTTATGTCTTTTATTCCATGAATCCATAAGACTTTATTACTGTTATTTTCCCTTATTTTCTTTTATCTCTTTTAAAATAGGGAGACGTATATAAGCATCCTAAATTAGGGTTTTAGAGTTATGCCAATTTTCACAACTTTGTATTCTCTAAGAGAATTGGGAGAGTACTAAGGCCTCTTGAATGTCCTTAGGGTTTGAATGAATCAATACAACTAGCTGGTTCTTATCACAAATGCAACATGAATATCAAAGAAAAGTTTGACTGTGTGGGGTGTAAGGTCAAAGGAGAACTAGCTCATGTACAACACGACAGCAAAGCAACATCCTTCAGTTCCTCAGCTTGGTGACTTTCTGAAAATTTCTATTATGCCTTTCGAACATATGGTATGCAGAGATAGATGACTTTTTTTAGCTGCAATGAGGTTCCTCCAAACAATATCTTTCTATTCCAAGATTTTGCTGGTGGCATCGTTCAAAATAAACTGAAAAGCCTAACATACAGAGAGGGAAGATTTTTTTTTTTACTAAAAATTTGAAATTTCGCTCCACTATACTCAGGGTAACCACGCTTGTTCCTAGGTAAAACATTTTATTAATTATCAGGATATTAGTGTCCTTAATACTCCTATTTCTTCAGATTTTTGTAACTGTTATTTCTTTTATCTTGGCCAAAAGTTGAGTGCTTTTGTAGTCTCCATGGTTCTAGCTTACATTTTTTTATCTTTTAAAACTTCTAATTTATGTTAAATCGGCCAACATCTAATTTGTCCTGCTAACAATTGGGAGACTGTTCTTATCATCGTTTGCAGTTCCTTGGGCAGGAAAGTAAAAATTTTGAAACATCGACAACATCCACAATAATAAAATAAAAATAGATAACACTCAAAATGAATGAAAAGGAAATGCGTACTTAAAAAAAAACAATAATAAGGAGAATGCAACAGGATTATGAGATGAATGTACGGAAAAAAAATCAAGATATTAAAAAAGAATCAATTTTAAATATGAAATATAAAATCAAGAATTGAAGTGCGTTCTATGCATCATGCGAGATGTCTCAACAACTAATCGCATACGTCCGCTCTAAGTCAGTAATCAGTATCAAATTAGAATTCAATCAGTAAGGTCCAAATAAAAGACAAACTACTCTAATTTGACTAAAATAAAACACATTCACTGACACATAGGGATGAAGGAAGCAAAGACAACTAGAGCACCTATCCATTTCATACATCCACGCTGTATATCATTCCTAAGTCACTAAATATATGTCGGATATATTTAAAAAATGTACGAAAGTTTAAGACATTCAGATGAACCAAATGCAGATACGGTTGTGGAGCTTCTTCCTGGATGAGCACCATTGCTTCTGAAAATAAAAGACAACAAAGAGAGATTGCCAACAATCCAGACCAGCAATGGAAAGGAACAAGGAGTGTTTTAAAAAGTCAAAGGCGCAGTAAAGCGCAATGGCTCACTCGAGCCTGAAGCACAAGGCGCACCACAAGATGCAGGGTTTTTTACTTAAGGTGCACCATATAAAAAGACATTAAATAAATATACACACACACATATATGAATATATGCACAATCAAAACACTTTTCATGAAGAAAAATAAATTTTTAACCAAGAATACTATACAAGACAAACATAAGATTCAAATATTAACCTTCATTTCATGGGAATAAATGAAGATTAAATCAAGAAAATATATAAAACATACATAAACTCAACTGCAAACTTTTATTTTCATAGAAAGAAATAAAGTTTGAATAAAAAATGATATATAAACACACATAAGTGATTCAAGATATTTTGATACCTTAAAAAACTTATTTCGCACTTCGAATAACAAAAAACATTAAAGCTCCCAAGACGCACCTCAGGACAGTCAAGCCAGGCGCCAAAAGGCGAGGCGCGTGAGTTGTACCTACCGCAAGCGCGCACCTTTCAAAAGGCTGGGAACAAGAATTACATTTTATTTAACTTCATGCCATTCCACCTGGAGAAAAAAACTGAAAGAGAAAACATACTGTGCACTTGGTTGCACAATTGGACCCATAACAAAAGCATTTTGTGCCGTGGACTCCACATCTCTAAAATCACCTGGACCCTTATTGCAAAGAGAACCACCCAACTCAATAACCAACTTATTTGTGTAACTATTTGAAAGATCACCGGTAAGATTTCAGTCATCTAACCTCTTTTTGACATGAAACTTCACCAAACCTCTTAATTATGAAGAGAATTGCGAATAGTTAGATAGTTAGAATTGTTTATAGCTAATAATGTTGATAATATTAAATTAACAAATTGAAATAACCTATGAGCTTAAGGTTTTAGGTTGAATGGTGATTTAACATAGTAGTTTCAGAGTAAGAGGTCCAGTATTCGAGCTTCTTTAATGTTATTTCCTCTCTGATTAAATTGTCGGGTTGAGTGGTGAAGTTAACGATTGAACTGCACCCACGCTAGTCGTTAGGATCTTCGTGCACGTGTGTATCTGTCCTTCGTGCTTAGGGTTTAAAATAACAAAAGCATAGCTTAATTCATATGGAATCTCGTTTCCTGACAAACCAATTACGGGGAAAACCTAGCCCTAACCTAAACACGAATTCGACCACTGAAGCTCAGAACAGATAGAATTAAAGATGAACCAGCGTATGTAGGGATATCATATACGATTAATATTTAAAAAAGAAAAATACATAAATACACAGATTGTGCATACCGTGAAGAGCGAGTGTATTGGAAGGCACTGAGGAGTGGAACAAAAATAATTTCCATTGCAACTTAAAAGAACAACGGAGTATTCCAATGGTTCAAATCAAGAAGTTCACTGACTTTGTGACTAATGCGAATTCTTTCACTGCATCCAGAAATCAAATAAACAAATGAGCATACAGAAATCAAACGCCAACACAAACAAAAACAAATTTAAACCATGAGCAAACCTCTCGGGATCTCGAGGTGCGACATGGCCGTAGACCGGAGAAAAAATGGTCTAGAACTCTTTCCAAAGATTTGAAGCTAAGCTTCTTCAAGCTCTACTGGCTCCATCGCAGGACCTGACATCATCTTCACCGTACTGGAGAATGATCAGCTCATGATGGGTGGTGTCCTATACAACCTAAGTGGGCTGGGCTAAGTTTGGGTCTTATAATGGGCTTGTAACTAATTGGGCTTAAACGAAATCTAATGACGAGTGTGATTAATCAACCCACTTACGTTGAAATTATGGATAACTACCCAAATAGGTAGATTATGAAAATGTATTAATAAAATAACTAAACTTATTTAGACCTTAAATAAATGTCTAAAATTTGATTATCGTAAGGGTCAATGGCGCATTTATTTTATTTTTAGATGTGCATAATTATAGGCTTAATAATTGTACTGCATTCATCTATTGTACATATTTATACTATTAAAATTGTCGTAATTGATTTACATCAAATTGTAAACTCAGTATACATTTATTTTCTCTCTGTCCGTTGTTATGTGTATGTCAATGTACATCACCGTGAGAAGTAGAAGAGCTCTTTAATTTCCTAGAAAAAACACACACATACTCAGTCACACACTAAATATTGACTATTATCACCATCACTTCTATAGAATCTAAAGTCGTATAAGCATTACTCATTACATTCATGAATTCATAATTGATGGAGAAGTTTTC
>JBBMEG010000004.1:11205451-11227027 GCA_037832605.1 Cyclanthera cordifolia
CACATCAAAGATTTTTGTTTTGTTTTTTATTCTCGTATAATTAAATTTACTCCTACTCATTAACTCAAATGTTTTGATTAATTAGCGGATTTAAAATAATTTAAATAAGAGCTTCTAAGTTCGAGTAGTGTCGATTCTTGGTAAGTTGGCAGTTTCCGCTGGTCAGTCTCACAAAAATACAAAACAGAAAAATAAAACAAAAAATAGTGATAAAATCAGAACGGACATCTCTCTCCTTCTCCCCTGTCTTTGATTATTCTCTCTCTAAGAAAAACTCTCCCTTACAAGCAAATCTGTTACTATCAATTAATTTTATGGAATAACTGAAATAAATGATTTTATGAGGACTGTTGCGTCTTTTTATTTTTTGTTAAAATTATAAGATGAATTAGAAGAAATTAAATGAGGGTAACGGTGCATTACTTATTTAGCTTTGGGTTCCAATTCGATTAAATAAAAGTTAAATAGATTTTAATGAATTTAGTAAAATAAGAATTGAATGGTTACCATTTTATTTGTACCATGTAAAATTTGTACAATTGTCACTTTTTTTGTTTTTTTTCACAAGTTTGTGTATATTTGGTCACTGAGCTTTAAGAAGTGTGATACTTTCAATTTTTAATTAATGAAGCCTTATTAATTATTACATTTTTTAATTTGTGTTTATTGTGTGTATTCAAAATTCGCTAATATATTATAAAAAATTGTATACCTAAATTATCCTTGATTTTAATTTTTTTGCTTATTAGGTTCGCAAAATTCTAGAAAAAAAAACCCCATTACAAATAGGTCAATACTTATTAGACCCAAGATTAAAAATTCAAAAAAAAAAAAAAAATGACACAAAATTGTAAGCTTTAAAACTATATTATAGAATGTTCTCTCTCTTAATTTCCATGGTTTCAGGTGGTTAACAGTTTCATTTGAAAGAAAAGAGAAGTAAGACAGAGAAATAAAAATAATGCTCACAAGCTTAATTTTCAAGTGGGAAATTGATTAAAAACAAACAAACAAATACATTTGGTAAACTGTTTAAAACAAAAAAAAATTGGAACAAATGCATAAAATTTAAAAGGCTTAAATAACAGAGATCCACAACTTTCTGCTCCTAAAAAGGAAACAAGAAAATTATAATTTAAAAAATAAAAAATTGAGGCAGTGCTAAGCTAACGTGCGCACAAAGACATGCAGACAAATACAAAGACCTTTAAAAAAGAATCCAAAGAGATTCAAACAAAAGCAACTTGATAGTTAAACTAAATAATTAACAAAAATAAAATAAAAAAGACCATAAATTTTCTTAAAAAGTGATAATTATTGGAATAAAGTTTGGTTTAATAAACCTGCTTGTGATTGTAACAAGCTACTTTAATTATTAATTTTCTTTTTTTTTTTTTTTCCTAATAAACCCAGGCTAATAATTTTTATTTAAAAGAACAGAGCAGTAAACTTTCATAAGAACGAAATGCAACTGTGTAGATTCAGTAAATCTTCATCTTACAATCGAGACTTTGCGACACCAGACGGTGAGCTCTGCAAAAAGTGACACGAGTATTTTACAAGGCATCAGAGATCAAAAGGTACGAGAATAAATTCAGTTAAAATATTATTTTTAGTACATGAATTCAGAAACTTGTAAATTTTAGTTCATAAATCTTAAAATTACTCATTTATCATTAATTTTAAAATTTTAATATACTAAATAGGAGTATAAGAACTTGAACCTTCAACCTTCAGAGGAGTAGACGTCAGAATAATTATTATTAATTATCATTCTAGAAAATATTATTTTCAAAATTTATAGGAAGACTAATAATAGGAGAGTAATTTGTTTTTGGAAAAACTTAACTGTAAACCAATCTCCAAGAGGAAAATTAACAAGAATTAATTTAAGATTTCCCTTTTGAGATCAACAGCTTACTGTTTTTCGCTCCTCTAAACTTAGGTGCACCACTTATTGCCAGACACAAGACACATCAAATGAATAGAACCAAAGCTAAAACATGACAAAGTTCGGAGGGACACTGACCAAAAGTAGTATTTAACCATAAATTTTCAAATTGTTTTAGCTTCTATACCACATTGAGAAAGAACTGTCATTAACATTATTTTAATTTTATTCATAAACCTGTCATTAACATTTTTTTGGTAACATAAGTCTTGTAACATGTGCTAATGCACATGGACAGAAAGGGTTATATTTATCTAATATATATTTATGGATCTTTTCATTGTCAAGGAGAGGTTAATTCCATGTTCAATTAGCGGTCAATTGATCATGTAATAATTGATATTTGGTTTATTCGTTTGGCATATGATACGAAAAAATAAGTAGGGATTTGGTCAAGAGTGTTTTTTTATTATGACAACAATTTTTTTTTTTTAATGGTTAGATGTTTATGGTTGATTACAATCTAGAAGTACTTTTTCAAAGGGTCAATAATGTGCGAAATGTTTCTTAAAGAAGTATGTAGTTTTATCTGTTGCTTTTGGTTTATATGTTCCATTGCTGAATCCTTGACACTCGTTTTTCCCTTATTACTCGATAACTTTTCACACAGTTTTTACTGATCTCTCTTCGTACATTTTCTTTACCCTCCTCTCATTGTGCACACTATTTTTTTTTTTTTCTTACTTTTATAACTTTTGTTTTGATAACGATTAGCTTTTGGAGTATTGTCTACTTCATTGGACAACTATCCAACTCTGCCCCAAGTACAACATTTGCTTGTCAAGAAAACTTAAAGGTAATTAGGAATAGGAATTATGGACAATTGTATCACGAGAAATTCATCTCAAAAGCAATTAGTGATAAGAGAAGTGAATCACCGAGAATGTAGGGTTCCTCGAGATGGTGTCTCCTCATTTGTGTTCAACAATTTTGTTTACGATCTAAATTTCATTTTTATTAGACCGAATATTCATTTGGATTTTGGGTTTCATCTCAAATCCAATGAGTATGATAGAGTGGAAAAGGAACCTATTTTATACATAGAAGGAGCTCTCTTCACCCGTCACCTTTCTAATACGATATTATTCTCAATAGTCATAGGAAATTAATTTCAGTCTTTTATCACTAAATTCTCTTAAGAAACTCTCGCTGTATACTCTCTACATGTAATTTCTCACTAATATCTCTCTTTACACATTTCCTTTTAATAACGTCTCACTACGACCACTTTTGATCACCGATTTCTCTTCGCACATTTCTTACAAGCTACTCTTGGAATTTTTCACTAACCTGTTCCTTGACACACTTTCTTTTACTGCATTCTCATTGCACCCACTTCTACCATTAGTTTCTCTTTACACACTCTCATTTCCACGTAATTTCTCGCTAACCTCTCTCTGAACACATTTTCTTTTACTACCTTCTCATTCCACCCACTTCCTATCACTAATTCTCTTGATCAATCTCACAGGTTACTCTCCACAAGTTAAGACTATAGAATTTAGTGTGTAATTTTAAAAACAAGAATTTAGTCTTCGATAAAACCTAAAATATAGTATTGTTGTAATTTTTTTTAATCAATCCCTAAACTCACCATCAATATTGACATGTGAAAAGATAAATAAGTTCCACACATTCAATATTGACATTTAATTTTCCCTCAATCAACAATAGCACGCAGTACTTTTTTAGGTTTTATCACATTATATTGAACTAAATTCGCTATATAGACCAAATTAACATTCTGATCAAATTTTTAACTTACCCTTTTCTTTTACTCCCTTCATATTGTACCCACTTTCAATCGGGAACTTCTCTCGCTAGTGACTCCCCACACATAATTTTTTGCTACCGTCTCTTTCAACACATTCGCTATCCAAATGACTTCGCATACTCATCTTTATTTATTCACTATTTCACTTTTTTTCTTTTAACTTCGTTTTTTCATTTTCTTTAACATATTATAAACTTTTTGTTGTTTTTTCTTTTTTCTTTGTTCGGACCAGCTTGAGCACCTCAATTATTCTTACGTGACATACCGGCCGGCTGACCATACAACATTTAGACGTTAAAGGAAACGGTAAGAAATTAATTCTTAAGTAAGTAGTCACGATGAATTAAACTAACGACCTCTTGATTTTCCTTCTGACTACTAGGCTGTCCATGGGAGGGTTTTTTCCTTCATTGTTTTCATTTTACCAATTTTTCAATTTCAGTTAACTAGAGGTTTAGATTTCTTACCAGTGTCGCGCCCTGAGCAGCTCTTTCAGCCAAGTAAGCACAAGGCTTGAAGAATCCACCGTACAAATTCGACCATTCCTCCAATCTTGAATAGATGTATTTTGATCCAAGAGTATCGGCCCAGAACATCACTCCTCCCCTGATTAAAAGAAACCAAACTTTGTAGAGCAATAATTTAATGAGGCCTACCAAATGAACTTAATTAGAACCCTCACCAACCTGTAAGGGGGGAAACCCATGCCCATTACACCAGCAATGTCCAGGTCTGCTGCTTTAACTGCGATACCTTCGGCGAGTACACGACATGCTTCATTCACCACAGGGAAGAAAATCATCTCGATGATGTCCTTATCTGTCAACTTCGTGAGCTGCATCCACATTGATCACAATAGAAAGAATGATCAAGAGCTCAACAGATCCTTACATAGATCTTACTAATGGCTGTGTAATTTTAGCTTTTAATTTTCAACCCATGCAAGTTCAAAGCAGGAAAAACCAGATCAGAAACATTAAAATCCTTAAACAGAGAGAGTGAGACCTTAGGGTCAATCGAAATGCCAGATATGCTCCTAGCCTTATCAATATATTTCTTTAACTCGGGATCTGGCGTAGCCTTGCGGTTCTTATTGTAGGTATAGAAACCTTTCTGGGTTGTTTCGCCTGAAATGTACACAATGACCAAGTTATTATTTAAAAAACCCCATGTCAATGTGTACGGGGATGGATAAAATGTGCAACATCATAATCCTGTAAGACCCCTAATAAATCATTAGGGTCTAGGATAGAAAAGGAAAAAGAAACTGACAGTGGTCATGGGAAGGTATTGCTCAAGAAGAGATTGTCAGCTAGAATGAAAAGTGATTCCAGGGTGTTTTTGACTTTTTGGCACCTAGGTATATTTTCAAGTGAAAAGCCAAAGACCAACAATATGCAAGCATTTGGGGGTGAAACTCTACCTGCCCTCTTATCCTCTTGCATAAGAGGAATTAGCATAGATTTGAAGGTTCTATCGGGAAAATTCTGAACAAACTGACCACCAGTTGCAATAGCCACGCCAAAACCAACAAGATCAATCAATCTGAAGGAAAATAACCGGAGTAAGTTGAAGGTCAAAAGAGAAAAGCATGTAGCCGAATCAACAAAATATTTTATGCATTATTAACCTGAAGGGGCCCATTGGCATTCCGAACTTAGAAACTGCCCTGTCTATCTGATATGGATCTACTCCATGTTCTACAAGTAACAGTGCAGCTTGTGTGTATGGGAAAAACATCCTGTTGACAGCAAAACCAGTGCAATTGCCAACAACAACAGGTGTTTTCTTTATCTTTTTTCCAACATCTAACAAATCAACAATTACTTGTGGTGATGTTCTTCTGGTACGAACAACTTCCAACAGTGGCATGACATGTGCTGGACTGTATCAGAAGTACAAACTCAATGACTAAGTGGCTAAGCTAAGACAATACAGGAATGAGGAGAATATGAATTTATGAACCTAAAAAAATGAGCTCCGACAATTCTGTCATGAGATTTTGTTCTCTCGCCAACCAGCTCCAAATCTATGGTGGACGTATTGGTAGCAATTATACAATGTGGCGGGCAATACTTCTCTAGATCAACAAATATCTGTTGCTTCAGAGAGACGTTCTCTATAACAGCCTGTTACAACCAAAACCAAATCAATGATTGCTACTTTTCGCGTGTAGAAGTAAGACATGTGAATTACCTCAATCACCATATCCACATCTTTGAAACTCTCATAGTCAAGGACGCCCTTGAGAAGCAACATAGCTTTTTCAAATTTTTCTTGAGTCATTTTCCCCTTGCGGACTCGGCTTTGCAGATTAGCTAATATGTAACATGGAAGTCATAAATGAACCAAATAAGAGTAGTAAAAAAATGCTATCAATAGTAGTAAATTCCAGGCTTACCTCTGACTCTGTCAAGACCAGCCTTCAAAAATTTATCGTTTACTTCTTTAAGAATCACAGAGTAGTTGCTAAGAACCAATGCAGTAGCTATCCCCGATCCCATTAGTCCCCCACCAACAACAGCAACTTTATTAATATGTCTTGGCGTCAACCCAAGATCAGTAACTCCAGGTACCTATTATATTTATTAAAAACTAAGCAATATCAACAAGACAAATGACTAAAATAAACCTTAATAATGTATTTGCAAGGGGCGTGTTTTTATAAATCCTGAAGTAAAGATGATTTTAAGCAATCATTTATTTTTTTTAAGTAAATCTTCATCTCAAACCTTTGTTGTTCCACGCTGAGCAAAAAATATATTAATCAAGCTTTTACTGGTATCAGCATGTAGAAGTACATGAAAATCTTCAATCTCCTGCCATAAGCATAAAAAAGATACAGAAAAATTATGTTGTATTTTTTCTCATAAAAAGGGAAAACAAGTTAAATAGAAAAATTAGTGATATAGAAACCTTCCGAAGTCCAGCACGTGGGCCTGAGACTACACCCGTTTCAACAACATCAATGCAAACCAGTGGATGCTTGAGATTTGGAGCTTGTTTCCGTATCTGAGCCCGAGCAAACTTAAATATTTCCCTAGCATCACCAAGAGACTCTAACTTGTCAGTCCGGTGAAGACTGATAATCCATGGCTTTCTCCGCTCTGAGATATCCAGAGCCAATTTGCGTGCTGCACTGATCAACTCTTCAGAAGGTACAATGGCATCCACAAGTCCCAGAGAAAAAGCTTCCTCTCCTTTGACTGGCTTGGACGTCTGTTTAAGCAGACCAATATTGACGTGTAGAGAGAGACAGAGAGAAAAATTAACAAGCAATATCTATGGCTGATGAGAATATTCTACAGCAACGTATAAAAAAATCTAAAGTGTGATCCACTAATCTTACCAGCATCATTTCTAAAGCCTTTGAAAGACCAACAAGACGAGGAAGTCGTTGTGTTCCTAATCAATATCAAAGCTTGAAGTTAAACGCAGAAGAAGATCATAGGTGGTTTCAGAGTAGTTGGATCCTCTTGCTTTCGTCATAAAATAGACAGATTCTTTTCAGCTCATGAAAATATAGGCCATTATTACTAAAAGATATATTAGATATCCTACCTATCCTCTTAACAGTTAAGAATTACATTACATTATATGATATCCCATTCAACGGCTCATAATCCAAATATTCAATCCAAAAAGCTACCCTTCATTTCTAATGTTAAGTAAGACCGTGTGCATTTCTAATGTTAAGTAAGACTATGAGTAATTCCCTTCATTTTCAATGTTAAGTACGAGAAAGAACACTGGCAGAATCACAGCTGCTCACCGCTTCAAGTAAAGTTGAAATGGGAGAATGTACATGAGTCCATGAAAGAGCTCAAGGGATCAACCACTAGAAATTAAAACAGCCACATAGAAACAGTCGTGCAGATATACCTCCAAAACCAGGAATTAAACCAAGCTGAAGTTCAGGTAATCCTAACAGAGCAGTTTTGGTAGATACTCGTGCATGGCATGCCTAAAAACCAAAAATTACAGAAGAGACTTAACAACAAAAAGAAAATTGAGATTTAATAGTACAAGAGAAGTAGCAAGACATACCATTGCAACCTCTAACCCTCCACCCAAAGCAAGTCCGTCAATTGCAGCAACGGAAGGCTTTCGAGCAGCTGAAAAGCATAGCTAACCATACTAAGCTAAAACAAACTTTCTCTCTCTTGAATTATGTTAAACCACCAATCAACCAAAAAACTTAAACTGATAGGTTGGAATAAATTTATTATGTCATCTAACACTCCTCACTTGTGGATTAAGAAATTTGAGAAATGCCCAACAATTGGAATTTAATTTTAATTGGCACCATAGCAAAATGTCTTGAGTTCGAGACTCTGCCAAGTTGTTTTCTCTCTATTTAAAATTAAATTCCTATTGTAGGGAATTAATCAAATTTCTAATACTACAAGTGAGGAAAGTGTTAGTTGATATAATTAAATTTACCCAATCTACTAGCTTAAGCTTTTAGGTTGATTGATAGCTTAACCTAATTTTACACTCTCTCAATCTCCAATAGAGTTGATGGATGAAAGTAAAGGATTAAAGCAACTGAAAGGAAATATACCTTCAAAAATGTCAGTGATCACATCCACAGAAATGTAGCCAGGCCGAGGTTCCTCAGCTGGAAATCAGATTAAATGGTGTCATTAAGAGTTTTCAGACTAAATTATGATACAATGGGACTAAGAAATCTAAACTCACCTTTTCCACCTTGCAGTCCACCAAAGGCTGATATATCAAAGCCACCAGAGAACTTTCCCTTGGCACCTGGTTTGGCATAAAAAATTAGCTTTACATACAAACAAAATCTGATATATAATGTATGAAAATCATTTCACGCTAACCTGTAATAACAATTGCCTTCACATCTTCTCTATGCAAAGCCTGTTCATAACTCTCTTTCAAGCTGAAAAGTACTATATTTGTGTGTGTACAGGTGCAAGAAAGAGACAAGAGTAATACTTTTAGTACATACAAATGAATATATAATTACTTCTTCTAAGAAGAACAACGCACAAGAGCCAGATCTCATACTCAGCATACAATTTTAATAAATAGGATGTGAATCCGAAAATTAAAAAAAATCTCATGTCCGGATAAAATCTTTAGAGTGCTCTATATTTCATATTTGCAACAATTGAACTAACTAAAGTACATCTAATCCTAAATCCTTACCAGTTGTTTATCATACACAGAAAAACCCCCCCAACTCAATTTGAACAACGCCTACAACACAGATAACTACAATGCTAGAACCTACAGCTTCAAGCAAATTACAATAAGAAACGAATCATAATAAACGAACCATTTCATTGATTTCTGAAAATTCGGTTCAATTAAATCGTCTAAAACGTCAAAAACTACGAAATCTAACGAAAAACGAAAGTCTTAACACGAAAAGAACAAAAAGAATTAGTAATTGTACCAAAGATCAAGATAAAGAACACAAAACCGTACCATCGAAAGAAAGTGAGTTGACGGGAGGATTAATGATCGTGATTATAGCGACTCCATCAGCTCCGACCTCCAGAGTAGTTCTTCCCTTCGCTTTGCTTCCCATTTCTCAGTGAAGAAAAAATTACAATCTCTCAAAACTCAGATTGAAGCTTCGTTCTGCAACAAATTTTCAAAAAATCGAGTACATCAAAGTTCGTAGGATTAACGAATTTCAGATTCAGAAGAAAGACGCATCGTTTTCGATGCTGAAGATGGCGCTAGTAGAGACGAACACGGAAAGGAAACTCGATTATAACCTGCGAAACGGTAAATGCGGTGTAAATTAAGTTATTTCAATATATACACACACGTATATATACAAGTCTAAAAAAAACATATATATAATCCTCAAACATAAACAACGGCATTTGACGAACGCGTGCTTACACGCACCAGCCTTTATTTATAGTAATTTCAGAAACTAATAATCACAAGTAGTTTACCAAAAATGTTGTATTTGAGTTTCAAAAACAAATATGTGTAGGTTTTTTTTTTTTTTTTGAATGGGTTAGTTTATGTATATTTTGACTATTTATAAAAGATATAGAATATGATTCAATATAACTTAACATTCATCAATTAGAGAGAGATATTTTGTCAGACTCGAAGATACCCTCATTGAATATCTATCGTCTGAGTGTTTTTGGGCACCAAAAAGTACAATCTTGGTAACCCATTAAACTCTAAGACAAAAGTGGGGGTGGGTTCGTGTATGAGCCCATCTTGGCCTATGTGAGAATTTAAGAGAGGAATAAATATTGGATTGAGAAGGGTTTATTTCGCCTTGTTTTGCTTTTGTTTGTCACTAGGTGTTGCTGAAGTATGATAAGTTATTTATGTTTTGATCTAGCCTTCCTAAAAGTTTGTTTAAATGTTGAACCGGTCTCTGGATTTTTTTTAAAGAGGTTTTTGTTTTTTAAATAACATAATTGTTATTGTTATCTTATTTTGAAATAAGGAAAACAAAACATGACATATTGCTACAAATCTTAACGTACTAATAATTGAATATTAAATTATTTAATAAAAAATTAACAAGCAACCAGAAATAACATAGTACTTACCCACGATGGTGGAAAACATAAATTTTGTGAGGAAATTGAACCTATCTTAATTTAGTTCTTTTAAGTTTTAACATTTGCAAGCAACGAGGTTAACTCTTCAATTCTATAATTTGAAACTTAACTCACAAAATCATGTCATTTTGATCTCTTGATTTTTCCTTGTACAACAATTATCTATGAATCATAGGAAAAACCTGAAAATCTTGACAACACATAACTCTACATTTTTAATTGAACGTGTATGCACCATGTAAATATACGTGTACTTGAAAAATAATGTTATATATGCATTCTGATATATGTGTGTAGGACTAATAAAAAAAAAACATTTCACTAAAGTTAAGAGCACCTATATTAAGTCTCATTGATTATGATTGTTTTTCATTAGATTCTCTTAATTTCATGACATATTCGTTATATTAGCGATAGTTTGATACATGAGTATGCATAGATAAACACAGTTAATGTGTAGTTATACATATATACACATATTTGATATTATAAAAATAAGTTTATACACGAGTATGCACAGAAAAGTGCACATAATTATAATTATAATCATAATTTTAGGTTGTTACTATAGTCATAACTGGATAATATATCAAACAAATTGAGATCAAGATAATATGATAAGAATTGAAATATCCAACAAATATTTAAATTCATAATTGCTTGAATTTAATTTGATTTTATGAATTGAAATTTTCAACAAATATTTAAATTGATATTTGCTTGAATTTAATTTGAATTTTTATTTTTTGATTATAAATTAGAGAGGATACTACGATGATTAAATGCGTGATCATGACCCAATATTAAACAATAAAATCAGTCTGTTAACCGTTTTTTTATAATGGGTGACTCTAAAAACATTAAATAGATTTTGTAAATGAATTGATTATTTAGCTTTCCATAATTTTTTTGAAAACTAATTAAATCCAGACAACTACCATCGTATTCCTTTAAATTCTGCATAAATAGATATTCGTGGTTGTGTTTAATGCAATATCGTAATTAAAATACAAATAAAAAGGACGTGTCGTCACGCTCGCTCGCGGCGGGGATGCTTAGAGACCTGCCACGTCATGAAGCTACCAAATCGGTTGATATTAAACCTTTTATTTTAAATTTTTTTCATGTGAATCGCCATGCTGTCATCATTTGATTCGCTGCAGTAATATTGAAATTTTCCTTGAAAGTCGTGGTATTGAAATGCGGAAAATAATTTTGGATATGGATAACATGCAACTTTAAAAATATATCAGCAAAAAAAAAAAAAATAATAAAAAAAAAATAATATATATATATTTTTATTTATTTTTATTTTTAGATTACAATAATTATAGTAAGAGCAAAAAGAGTAGTTGTTCAGTGACATTTGCTTACACCCAAAGATCTTAGGTCACTGGTTTGAATTGTCTAACTTCAATTGTTATAATCTCAAAGAAAAACAAAAACAACAATTGGAGAGAAAGATTTGAACTCTAATTATATAAAACTATAACGATTAAATTATAACTTCCTATTAAACATCATTTACCAAATTTATAATTTAACTTATCTCTCATAATATATTTTCTGCTGTATATATTAATGTTTAAAAATAAATAAAAATAAATAAATAATATTTTATACCACGTTTCAACATTTTTTGTATGCTCTTTTTATCTTTGGTCATTTTCTATCAAAACTAAACTAATTAAAGACTACCGCTCGACTATTGATTAAATTATAATGGTTGAATTAGTGATTGAAGACTTTCAGCTGAACTACTAATTGAATGGTATCAAAAAGTTTATTAGCTAAATTGATTGAAAACTATTAGATTAACCGATTGAAATGAGAACATTTTAATCATGTTATATAAACCAACCAAATTTTACTCTTTATAAAAAATATTTTCAAGTTGATAAATAATTAATATATAGTAGTTTTCTTAGGTTATAAATATTCTAATTAACGTGAATCTTTTTTTCTTTTTTTTTTTCATGCTCTATTTTATCATTAGATGAGCCGAAAATGGTGGGTTGTAATTTAGTATATGATTTGACAACTATTTGGGTTGGGTTCCCTAACCATTTTTGTTTAGTTTTTTATTTTTTAAATTTAAACCTTAGATAATCACTTTATACATTGAATACTTTATTTTGTTATTTGGATATTTAGATTTTATATTTGTTTTTAAAAATTAAACCAAATTTAGGAACAAAAAACTAGCTTCAAAAAGTAGGAGCGTTAATGTTTTCAGTAAAAATTAACACATAATTAATTATATTGATTTGTTTTGAAAATAGAATTGAACCAACCATTGGATTAAGTTCGCCAAAACGACAAGATAAATTGATTAAATCAGTAAATTCATTTTATTTTATTTTTTACTTAAAAATATATTGACCATACAATTTTTATTAAAGTTTTTGAGAATGAATTAAGAAATAGTAACATATCAAATACTTTTAAAAAAAATATTTAAAATTAAGTTAATTTATAATAAAGGTAAGTAATTATATTGAAAATATTAATATTAATAAATAAATTTTTTAATTTTTAGAATTTGTTAAGAATTCATCTACACTCTAAAAGGCAAATGCACAAGGATAAATAGCCTCAAACATATCAAACAAACCAATTAAAAACAATAAAATTAGCAAGCTAAAATGGGAGTTTAGGGTCATGGAATTACTTAAAACTACGAAAAAAGAGACTCTCGCCATGTGAAACAGAGCAAAACAAGGGAGATGGTTCCATATATATATACAGGAAATACTTGTTTTGACTCCCTAGTTTGGGTCGAATCCGAATTTTTTGAAACTATTCCCTTAAATTTTTGTCTGCTTAGGTAGAATTAGACTAATAATCTACTTGAAACTCTGATATCATATGGGATAGTACGAAGTTCCACCTCAAAACTAATTGATTAGTGAAAAAAACAGTCCTCGTATTTCATAAATATTTTGAAAAATTCTCCATTTTTTTAATGCGAAACAATGATGAGATCTTGAACGAATACTATCTCTCACTCTGTTAGTAGAAGGCAAAGTAGCAAAGCAATTGGAGTTTTTCTTAGCGTTGCTCATGCCTAACCCATACAAGGAGAATGGAGAAATTGTATCTTTTAACACAGAAGAAAAGAGATTCTAAAACATTACAGAGACTGCCCATCTTCACATGTAATCGTTTATACATTAATTCCACCAGGCTGCGTCATAATATTTCTTTCTTTTTTTTTAATCTATTTGAATATTTGAAGAAGGACGTTTTCATTATTGAGTGACGAAGTGGTCGTGGAGGATTTTATGTGGCGTTTGTTTGTGAGCTCTAACAACTAAAAAAAAAGTTTTTAGAATTAATTTTTTTTTGAATATTTAGAAATAAAGACTGAGTTCAAAAATTTATTTGAAATATGTAGTATTTAAAATGAGTATTTAAAAGTAATGATTAATAATGATTGCAATCAAAAGTTTGTTTGAGGTAGTTTTTAAGAGTATTTAGAATGAAAATTTATTTGAATATTTAAATTAATGATTTAAAGTTAAAAACTTGGTTAGATGTAGTTTTTAAGAGTATTTAAAATTAGTATTTAGAATGAGAATTTATTTTGAGTATTTAAAAATAATGATTACCATCAAGTCCTTGTTTGGATGCAATTTTTGTAGGAGTATTTAGTAGATACTCGTTTGAAATACTCTTCCAAAATACTCATTCAAACGAGCTATTACAATCTTTTCTTCTTTATAATCACGCAAAATAACTTCTCATTTATAATCACTCCACAATTTTGAAAACAAATTAAAACCTTGCAATTAAGAGGGGTTGAGTACAATATACGATGACAACAATCAAATAATTAATTATTTTGATATCTAAATTTTTTATGATCAGGTATTATGTCTTATGATTATAGTCAAAATTGACACAAGTTGATACGTACAATCGCAGTTAAAAAAAGAAATATTAATTCGATCAAATTTTATAACAACCAAATGTAGTAAGTTATGCAATTATCCCTTGAAATAAGTCTAATTGCATGTTCATCTATATATATTTTAACATTCACATGGCTAGATTTAGTGGTGTTGGAGTGCTTTAAGAATTAGTTTTATTTGTTGTGGTCAAGCTACTTAAAAATTAATTTCTTTATAAACAGACTCACACACTCAAAAATATTAAAAAAAATAAAAATAAAATAATATATATAGAGCTATATAGCTATCTAAACTAGGTCCATTTTGTTGATAAACATGTAAATTATGGTTATTAATGAAAGTCTGATTAACATTAAACTGATTTATCATCCCTCTTTAATCAAATGATGATACTCTTTTGGACAAGACAGTCTTCTTAATGATTTTTGCTCAAGCCAATTTGGCCTTTTAAAGTAGACATAATCAGCTTGTTTGCCATGGCAAACAGTGCCATTCTATTCAAAATCATTGTGTTCAAAGGAACCTTTTTAAAATATTGTTAGATTGCTTTTGAAGCTGTTTCATATTTTGGATATTTTCTATTTTAATAACAATGTGTTGTTGTGAATCAAAAAAAGTGAAGAAAACTTCGAGCAATTTAAAAGATAATTGGTTTAGATGTTACACTATCTAATTCGATATTCAAGCTATTTGAGGATCTCATATTGAAAAACGAGGAGAATTTTATAAGATAATTAGTTCGGGGACTGATTTGAGTCCCAAGAAATCCCTTTTTTTTTTTTTACACTATATAATATTGTTTTTCGCTTAGATGCCTCCTCTTGAAGGTTGTTGGAAGCTGAATGTTGATAGTTCGTGGGATGCGCTAAGTGGGACAGGTGGTTTAGGGGGGATGGTTCGTGATAGTGGGGATGGTTCAAAGATGTTTAATTTTTATGATAAGGGATGGCACTCACAAAGATGTTAGAGCTTCCACAACAAATATGATAAGGGATTGGTGCTGAAGGAGGGGCTTAAGCATTTGTTATATATTACTCCTGACAATCTTCCTAGTAGAATTTGATTCTCGTAATCTCGTAGATATCATTAATGATGTTTTTCAAGATTCTTCTAATCTCGGCAGCATTATTGAGGATATTATAGTTTTGATCCCTTGTTTTCAGAAGATTTCTTTAAGTTTTGGTGGGAGAAATTGTAATAGTGCTGTCAATTTGTTGACTAAACCTTCGATAGTGTCTAGTTCTTTCTCTTTTTGTTTTCTAGACATTCTTGCAGTTGGTGGTAAGGAGGATGTTTTGTGTTGGGAAATCTCTCCCGGAAGTTGCCTATGAGGTGATGTTAGATTCGCACTCGGTGTTCATTTCTTAATGCAATATATTTGTTTTCAACCAAAAAAAAAAAAAAAATTATGCCAAAGAGATCCTTGCTCAGGGGACACGTGGATGGACTTGATTGGCGTGGGTAGAAAAAACGTGCGTGCTGAAACGAAGAAAAAAAAAGAGAGTTTCGAGATGTTTGAATTGAGATTTTAAGAGTATTTAGAATGAGTATTTATTTTTGATATTTAGAAGTAATGATTGTATTTAAAAATTTGTATGGACGTAGTTTTTAAAAATATTTTAAATTAATATTTAGAATGAAGATTTATTTTGAATATTTAGAAGTAATAATTAGTAACGAGTGTGGTAAAAAACGTTGCTTGGATTAGGTTTTAAGAGTATTTGAAATTAGTATTTATAATTAAAATTTATTTTGAGTATTTAGAAGTAATGATTACCATCAAAAACTAGTTTGAATGTAGTTTTTAAAAATATTTAAAATTAGTATTTAAAATGAGTATTTATTTTGAATATCTAAAAGTAATTATTGCAAATCAAAATCTCGTTTGGATATAGTTTTTTTTATGATTATTTGAAAATACTAGTCTAAATACTCATGGTGTATGAATTTTGATGGTCACAGGGAGGAGTTTTATTTTGTATTATTTATGTTTTTTTTTTTTAAGGACTTCATATGGACGTAATTTAAATTATTTTCTCGGAAGTCTTTTGAAAATGGCCATTATTATTGTGAAAAAGGAAAATATAATGGGGAATCTTATATAATAAGAAAGTCCATTTAATAAAATTACAACCATTAATAAAATATCAAATTAGTTTAGGTCAATATCTTTTCCAAGCTGGTAAATAAATAAATCAAATTATTTAATTTTTTTTTTCTTTTAATCATTTCTCAAATTTAGGAACATTACACCAAACATTGATCAAGCACAAATTTATTTTATTTTCTGAGTGATTTTTACTGACATTTGGATTTCAATTAAATATGTAGAAATAATTTAAAAACAAGCCAACATAAAATAGAAACCAAATTCCATTAATGAAAATGTGAATAAACATAAACCAAAAAACCTAAAATTTCTTTTAAATTATTTAATGACAAAACATGAAACTACGAAAATGGCCGTCCTTTCGGTCCTTTACCAAGGTGAGGAAAACGCCAAAACAGTGAAAAAAAAGCAAAGGACAAAAGCGTCATTCAGTAAAATACACAAGGCTAATTCCGTAATTTCAACCACTCATTCCTCATTCGTTCCTATTCAAATACGCAGACTCTACTCTCCAATTCCTCGTGAATTTACGGTTAAGAAAAGACGCCGCCATTGACGACGAAGAATAACCAGATCCCGAACTCGAGAGAACGACGCCGTTTCATTCAACGACCGGACGACTTCATCGTACTCTCTTCTTCGTCCATGAAAATCTGCCTGCACCGGCACTCCACGCTGCAAAACCCCATATCCCCTCTGAAAAAATAAAAATAAAAGTTAATAAAAAAGAAAAAAAGGAATATATTAGTGTGAGTGAGATAATTACTTGTACATGTAGATGTCTTTTCCAGGCAAGAGCTTCCGTTTGCAGAGAAAGCACAAAGCGAGGCGAAACGGCGGCGTTTGGAGGTTGGTTGTGAGGTTGGTGACGGAGGCTTTGCTGATAACTTGGGAGGATCTTTTACGGAAATCTCCCTGGTTGGATTCGAGAATCACGCTTAAGCCGACCATTCTTAAAGCATTTTCAGTTCTAGGGAAATAATGGTAAAGAGATAAATAGAGAGGGTTTTTTTTTTTTTTTTAAATAATTTTTTGGTTTCTGGCGCAGGGAAAATAAATAAATAAGCGAATGATAATAATGAAAAAAAAAAAGAGAAGGGAGAAGAAGACGATTATGGTGTACGGATTGTGGTTAGTGGTGGGGCCCGCTGCAGCTATGCTAGCAGTAATACTAGGACGATCATAGTAGCCAGCGATTTGGCTTGCCACGTACCCTCTTTCATTTATTTAATTTTTTTTCTTTTGTTTTTGTTTTTTTTAACCTTTTTATTATGAATTATATTAGCATAAAATAGGGTGAGAAATAATAGATAACAGACAAAATATAATCGAATCAAATCTATCTCATAGATTGGTTCGATCTTTAAGAACAATATTGGATCTAGATATTTTTAAAAAATTGAAATATATCGATTTGATTTCGATTCAAAAGAATTAATAAAAAAAATCTAACCAAATCCAATATATACATAATAAAAAAAAAGGTTAGTATTTAAATTTAATGGAATCAATTTAAATGTGAAATATGAAGTAAAAATATTATTAAATATTGTAATTCTTATACAAGTATTATTTTTTTGTTAGTAAAATACAAAATTTTAGAATAAAATTAAAAATCAAATTGTGTATGATACACAAAATTTGAAAAATAAACATTTTTTTTTATTGAAATAAAAATCGAAAACAAGCCAAAATCGAATTAAACCAAATGAAAACCTAACAAATGGTTTTATCTTTATTGGACATTGCTTCGGATACAATTATTAAAAATCGAGGATATTTGTTCGATTATCGGTGTGGCACAAAATCGACAAAAATCAAACCGAAACCACCTCGAACGTTTGGTGTGATGGAAAAAGATTGGAAAGGAAAATGAAGGGATCTCTACCTATTACTTGGTAGAATAATTTTCATCCCATCAATCGCTAATCCATAACCAAACATGCCCTACAAATTTTATCAATATTATTCCTTAATTTTAGAAAGTTAAAAAAAAAAATCTTGAATTTTATGAAATGTATAAACCATTAGAATTTGGTTTAAAAAATGTCCATAAGCTTTAAATTATTTTAAAAAATACTCTTAATTTAAAAATTATAGTAATCTCGAAAAAAAAAATCTTCGTCATTAATTTTTTAATGCAAAATATTAAAATTTTGTTGGAATAAATATTAAAAAAAGTTCATACTATGAAATGATATTCTTTTTTCTCACTTTATAAATATTTTTTTTTTTATGACGATAAAAATATATTATTTGAATGATTGTAGCCAGTTCTTTAAATTCAAAATTCAAAATTTTAACAGTTTCTTGATTAATCAAATCTGAAAAAAGTATTAAATTGTTGTTAGTATGAATTTTTTTATTTATTGGGATGAGTTTAAAAACCTAATCGGGTAGGTTTTTTATTTGTTGAGATCAATTTATAACTTAAATTATTTAAATAATAATTTAAATAACTTAAATTATTTAAAAACCTAATCGGGTAGGTTTTTTATTTGTTGAGATCAATTTATAACTTAAATTATTTAAATAATAATTTAGCTTCCAATATGTTTGAATTGAATGTCAACTCAATAGATGAACAATAACTTCTCGAGGATTTCACAATTACTTTCAAATTAAGATTATTTGTTTAACATAGTAACAAGATTGTCCCAAGGAGCGGATCAAGCGACTGAGGCACGAGACATTTGGGACATGTTTCCTCAAGCATCTCGGGTTTGAACAAATGAGAATATTTTTTTGAAGTATCTTGCGTTTAGAGTTTTAGACGTGGTATCAAACTCTATATGAGTGAGATTCATATATAGCTGGATAAGATGTTGAAATTGGGGTGTTAATACATTCTCTGAAAACGATTCGACCGACTGAAACCGACCAAATTAAAGGTGGTCGGCCGGTTTTAAAGTATACGACAGTCAGCGTCGGTTAAAAAAATAATATATTTTTTTGGTCGATTCGATCGTTTACGTCGATCAATTCGATTTGGTCGGTTAATAAATATTCTTATAATTTAATATTTTCATTTAATTAATTATATTTATTATAAAATTAACTTAGTTTTAAATGTATTAAAAAAAGTATTTGCTACTTTCATTTTTTTATTAATTAATTCTTAAAACTTTAATAAAAAATTGTATAATGAATATATTTTTTTATTAGAAATAAAAGTAAAAAATGAATTAAAATAAATTAACCAACCATTTTGATCGATTTAATCAATCAGTTAAGCTTTATTTTCAATCAAATAAAGCAAAATTGATATGGTAGATTCAGCGTTAATTTTCATCACACCAATGGATGAAAACCCCAAATTGAAATTGTGGTTAGTCAGAGAAGTAGCTGAACTATACTTGTATATTTGATTAATATATTGTAAAATAAATAATTTTATCTTAAATAATTCAAAAATATTTAATTTTAATGATAGACATTTTAATAAAATTCAGTTTTATTTAATGATACAAACAAAAAAAATCAATAAAGTTAACCATTAATTATAACATTAAAATTCAATGTATCATGAAATTGTTATTTTGCTATTGATATAAATAAAAAAAAGTAAATAAACAATTCAAAATAGATACTTACTAAAACGACTATTATAGGAAAGTAAATTAGGTTAGTGGTGATGCTGCTCAATGTTGATGCTTAATGTTCAATGCTGCTCATTGATGCTCAATGTTCGTTTTATCCAGTTGAATATAATCGACAATGGCGTCCGCCTGATGAAAGGATTCACAAGCTCAATGTTGATTCTGTTCGCTCTATTGCGGGATTTGGCATCGGTCTTGTGCTTTGCAACTCGTAAGGGTTGATAATTGAAGCGACAACTTTCTTTCACTTTGGTGGAATTTCTCCTTTAGCACCCGAAGCTCCGGGTTATCTTCAAGGTCTTCGTTTTGCAACCTCTCTTTGTTCTTGACAACTTATTTTAGTGTATGATTGTCTATAGCTAGTGAATGCAATTCGTGATGTTTCTCTCCAACGGTCCTGTGTTGAAGTTCTTCTTCGAGAAATTCGCAATTTTCTCGTCCAAGCTCCTTAAATTTCTTTTATTTTTATTCCAAGACAAGCTAGCCACGTTACCCACGAACTGGCATCATTTGCTTTTAACTTCATAGTCAAATTCCGTTTGGTCTTGCTCTTGGCCCTAGTTGATTAAATCATATTTTTATCTCAAAAAAAAAAAAAAAAAAAAAAAAAAAAAAAACTCTATCGATTAAAAGAGCCAAAATTTTGTTTGTAATAAAAAAAAGAAGCAATTCTTATGTACACCATGTAGTCTAGATGTTCTAGACAACGCTATTGAATTAACTTTTTTTTTTTTTTTTTTTTTTATTATAAGTGACAAATTCGAATTGATGACCTTTTTATTATTATTATTGAATATGTATATATATAAAAAAAGCTAAATTCTAGCCGTCTCTAAATATTTTCAAACAACATTAAAGTTTTGAATTTTTATTTAAAAATATAGAGTAAATTATAAATTCGATTTATTTGTAGAAAGTTAGAATTTAGTTTTTATATTTTAAAAATCTAGACTTTAGTCTCAAATATATAATTTAGTTCATATAATTTAAAAAATATATAGAATGTTAGTCTATATATAGTTTGAATAAAATAGACTTTAATCTCAATAGTTTGATAAAACCTAAAAAATAATCCATATTATTCGGTAGGTAGATGTAACTTCTGATGTATGAATTATGCATTTTTTTTGTCCAATAAATTACTTATCTCACACTCTCATCATTAAATACATAAATAACCAACTTCTTCCTATTCTATTCATCGATAGTTATAAATGTTACTGACTACTTTTTAGATTTTATCGAATTTTAAAAATTAAATTATAAATTTTCAAATTATAGTATGTAATTTTTTTTAAGTAGAGTTTAAATTTATAATTTACCTTTGAAATATATAAGTGAAAGTCCTACCATAAAATTTGAATGCAAAAGTTGGGCATTTATGGTGGTATTGAATGAACCATTATAGTGGTCCATATGTAGCAAGAAAAAGTTGGGCTCACACCCTATTACTTTAAATGTGAAATTATTCAATTTTTCACTCCATTATCATAACAACATATGTGGGGGAAGAAATGTCTTTGTGCCCACTCTATCTTATGAACATTGGACTACATTTTGTGAAGTAAACATGAGATTGTGTATGAACTATTTTTTACTGTGTTTGTATTATTTTATTTTATATTATTGTGTACATTTTCTAGACAAAAAACACGT
>JBBMEG010000004.1:11227127-11237605 GCA_037832605.1 Cyclanthera cordifolia
TTTTTTATATATATAATCATCAATATTATATTATAAGAAAATACGTGATAATACAATAATTAGATTTGTTATTTTTTTTAAATGAACCATTTATAATTATTTTTTAAATTTGACTAATTTTGTTTTTTTTTTTTAAAGTACGCTATATTGTAAGTGAATGAAAATGTTAGAACTTTCAATGTTGGCCCAGCACACATGTGAAACTTAGACTTACAAAATTAGTCAAATCTATAAATTAATTATAAATACAATCATTTAAAAAATATATATTAACAAACGTAGTCACTGTATTAATGAGTATTATCACGTATTTTTTATAATATAATATTAATGACTATGTATGCAAATATTTTAAATAGTACTAAATGTGGGAGGTTTATTGACCTAGTGTTGTTTGACTGGTCTCACCTGTGCATATCAAATGACGCTTTCATATGGCAGGAGTTCGCAATCCACTCAAGATTAAGATCACATCGACATATGATCATCCTTAATGAGTAGTTGATACGAGTCTATAACGGATTTACTAGTTTGATCATAAAACTTTTGGTCCAATCATATGCAAAAACTCATTTTTGCATAGGCGCCCCCACTCGCATGTCTCCACATGAACAACTAGATCAGGTTGTTTACAACTATTGCAAAGTGGGCCGCATCCACAATGTTAGCAGGACTTAGGCGCCATAGCCTTAGTCCATATACCGTAGACAATTTAGGTTATAAACTTAGAAATAGATCCAGTTATACACATACTTGTCCAAGTGTTCATATTAATAACTAAGAGTTTATCGACAATAATCCAATTAATGTGATAAGGTTGAATGACGTTTGAATATTAAATACGCAGTTTTATGAAAAATAATAACTTTTATTAAAAACTGAAAAATGACATTCAATGTTTATCATTAAATATTCGTTCTTAAGTATACAAACTGCTAGGCATTTAAGACACAATTCTCAACAGTAATATGTACTTAAAATGGTAGAGAGTCGTGTACATATGACTAATTATGTACCACGTTATATGTGTATATAACATGTATGTAACGTTTATGAACATATTTGGAGCCATTATGAGCATATTATGTGGTAGTATATACTTGAGTTATTCTGAACATGGTCTATGATAGTTATACATGTGTGTAGTACAGATACATTGTGTATATAGTCTCTATGTACTGCTGATGTATATATTGTAGCCATAAGAAAAATCTAATCTAAAAAAAAAAATGCATTACCCGTAACAACTCATGAAAACCATTTAAAAAAAAAAAAAAAAATCAATGCATAAACTTATGAGAGATGATTAATTTGAAAATTAAAAAAATCAATATGTAGCCTTTTATTTAGGAACGATGGTTTTTTTGTATATATAAAAATTTAATTAAAAAAAAGAATGGTATGGAGAAGAATCTTTTCTGTCACCATCTTAAAACTCACATTAGATATTAATTTAAATGACTAAAAAAAGTAGTAATTTCTCAAAATAATTTGGAAAAAAAAAGTAGTCATTTGCTTTAAAAAACTTTCATTTTTAAAAAAAGGGGCCCATAATAGAACTTGAATAGTGGGGTAATTGAGGTGGCCGCATTTGCATTTTGGATCAAATAACAATTGGGCTTACAGGCCCAATTAACAGCGGACCTATTGAGGCCCGATTGTGTTTTAACAAGAGGCCCGCCAAGCAGTTGAGCAGATCGCCGTCTTCAGAATCAGAACTGAATTTGATTTTCCTCTGTGATATCAAATATTCCATTAATGTTTCCTTTTTCTTGCCTCAGAAGTCAAATCACTCCGAAAAAGTTAATCCAATCTAACATCAATGGCGACCGATCATCATAGCGTGCGACGAAAACGATTTGGCGTAGTGGACGTATTGTCGAGTGTTTCTGAAATTTTCTCTCCTAGCTTTGATGAACAATGTAGAATTTCATCGGAACGATATGGAATTCAGTATTTCTGTTGCCAATGGAGTTATTTAGTATGTTAATCGAAATGGAGAAAGTTGGGGAACAATCGTGTCGCTGGTGCTGCAATGTCGTTACACTAGGACTAGGCCTGCTTTATTATCCTTTACGGATCATGTCCGCCATGAAAGGTACACAAACGAACTTCGCGATATTTATCTTCTTGCAGTGTCCAATATCTTGTGGATGAATCCCGGCATCTCGTCAAAAAGAGGCCAATTCGTCAATTGGAGTTGAAAAGCACACAGCATTATAGCTTGCAATCGATAAACAGCAACTGTGAAATTGATTGGTAACTTATTTTACATTGGCGCCTTTCATTTTTTCTGGCTGTAATTTTCTTACAGGGGTCAGAAAATTCACCTTTCCAGATGCAATTTAGAGTTAGGCAGCCAATTTACTGATATATTCGACGTGAGTCAAGTTTTCGCACGTTAATGTGTAAATAATGTTGTGAATATTTCTTGTGTTTTTTTTTTCTATTCTACTGAGGCATTTGTTGTCGAATTAGAAAGCAAATTCGTTCTTATCTTTATGGAGATTCCTTATCACTCATTCATTGGGCTGCATGACAGTCGTTTTCAGGTCGTTTCATTACTATATCATCGTTGTCACGGAAATGGAGTCTTATTGGTAATGTAGAATCTTGCCTTGGTGGTCCATGGTGTAAAGTATGCGCGCCACTACTGTTGCACGCTAGGTGTTTGATGTAATGTCTCTGCATAATTTGGTAACCCCCCCTGCATAGTTCTTTCCCTTTTTTAGCTTGGCAAGTTTTAATTAATCTTTTTTTGAACAAAAACTATCAACTAATGATTCTTGAATTATCTTCAGCCTGGCCTGGTGGTAATCTTTGTTATAGGTTGTAGGTTCAAATTGTTCATTTTTTTAAATAATATCACTCCCAAGGAGTTGTGCGGTGGTCGAAAACTTGGGTTTTGAAAGTATGCTTTCCTCTAGGTCACAAGTTCGAGATTCACCTGTGATATTAATTTGTAGAAACCTCCCGTGTCTCCATTCATTTGATGTCTCTTGGTGCCTGGTCTAGGGACGAGTGTAGTTACCTCCGGTATAGTGGAACGAAAATTTGATTTTCTAGTTTCTAAAAAAAAAAAATCACTCCTAAAAGCAAAAATTGTCTCTACTCTGTATCGAAGATGCTTTCATTGTATATTATACAATTACTTCCATAGTTAAGTACCAAGAGTCAAAATCAGACGAAAATTTTACTTTTTGTTACAACTTGTTAACATCTTTTTCTTAACCACCGATTTGCACCCCATGGAGAAGTAGGCTGATTTGCACAGCTTTTTGAATTCTGTTTTGCAAAGAGCAATCAATACATTTTGGTTCTTTAATGATTACCAGCTATTATTGAATGAAACTGTTAGTCAAGCTTGCTTTCTGTTGGCAAAAATGTTGGACTAAAACTCCGTTGGCACAGGTTCAGCCCCTGGAAATTAGTTGAAGGGTCAGCAATCGAATGTCATAAAGGCACTGGTTTTGAACGACAATTCATTAAATTAAGTCTACAGAGACTGCAGAAGAAGCATAAATCCAAGCTGTTCTCTAATCGTTTAACATTATTTTGCTGTCTTTCTTGCACACTGGGAAGAAAGCTGGATTTAACGTTTTAATTACTTTTGCTTGTTGAGTTTGAAACAAGGAACGCCATACTCCAGTAATGGATGACAGGTAAGGCCGATCAGGTTATTACAGCTTCTTTGCCTCCCAAACATGCACAAATGCCTTAAATTTAGCTAACCATTTTAGTTTTCTTTCTTAATTGGAATACCCAACCCCAGGACATGAGCCTTTATCAGAGTTTTTGTATGATTTAGGTGCTGCTATGGAATAATGACATGGAACTGACTAAGACTCTTCAAAACAATATTTTACTGTTTGGTACAGTAAACCAGGTTGGATTTTTATTTATTTTTTCTTCTAAATTTGCATGTTTCCGGATGAGCTGATTTGGAAGATCCTGAACTTGAGAAGTTCTTTGAACAGAAAAATAAAAGAATAAGAATACTTATATAACAATAGAATTGATTTTAAGAACTACTTTATAAAACAATATAAATGCTGGTTTATATTAAATCAATTAACCTCCTTATTTATTTTTAGTACATTGCTGTTTCTCTCCAACTCCTTTTTAACTTCTCCTCAACTTCTCTCCAACATTCCATCAAATCTCGAATCATGCTTTATGTCAAATTTCATCTAATATAAACATTTTCTCTCCTAAACATAAATCTCCAAAAAGTTTTGGCAACCTCTCCCTCTAAAACATCAATCCCTAAACAATTATTTCATATCTCCAAATTACTCAATTTCTTCTTATTCCTTCACTTTCTCTCCTCTCCTCTCATCAACCCAAAATTCAATCCCCCCGGTTCATTGTAAATAGTTAAGCGCTCTTTGAAAAAAATTGAGTTCGAACTATGTTAGTACCAAGATTGGATTTAGTATCTTATGAAGTTCTGTAGCTTTGATTGTAGTTTTTAAATAGTTGACTTGTTGAGATTAGTTAAGGTTCATGTAAATTGACCAATAAAACTCAGTCATATCGAGAGGTGCAGTGTTTAAATTTTTTGTGAGCTTAATCAGAAAAAAACTCTGGAAGATCGTCCAAGTTTAAGCCTTTGGGAGGGTACATGCTTTTTAAAAGAAGAATTATGTTAGAGATTGGAGAGCTGTAAATCCACTAGTACATGGTTCAAATATGGACCACTTTTTGAATATTTTGGTCCAGCAGCATTGCTTTGTACCATAAAGAAGGAAGAATCAAGCTAGTGTGATGTGGTATATACCAGATTCAAAGTTATATATCACATGTCTAAGTTTAGAAGTTATTAATGAAGCTTATCACAAGTTGATAAGAAGTTTTTCCTTACGTCATCATGTGTAAAAAAGGTAAGGAAACCCCTATAAATTTGGCTGCTCTGCCGCCATAATTGAAGATCTAGCTTTGGAAATGACTATAATGTCCAACATTGTACATGTATGATGATATGAATGAAGAATGTGTGAGTTGTATTTTTAAAGGATTGTTTATCAGCCATGCATTTGCATGTACGAAATACGCTGTGGCGTAGCGCACGTATCATTTTGTTGTCTGAATGGCTACACACACCACACAACACATGGCTGGCTATTACTGTGCTTCCATATGCCTCTACCATTTTTTTCGTTGTATAATTTTCGATCATTGGAAGGGAAATTTCACCCATTGATATGACATCAAAATTCGCCACCCAAAAAACAGAACAAAAATATTTCACTATCTAAATATATTACAAACATATCCCAATTCCAATTAACCCCAAATTTAACAACAAAAAAAATCAAACAAAATAATAGGCTTTCAAGAAAAATGGAGGTAATTATAATATATATATATATATATATAGTATACCTTCCTATAAAATCCTAAATTATACTTATATTTCATACTTTACTTTCAAATTGTTACCTTACCCCTACAACATTAAATCCAACTTTGCGTGTCTTGTTTTTGAACAGGTGATTCTTTTAGAGATTCAGGACCTTCCTCACGTATGGCTGTGTGGATTGCATGTGCAAAAACATTATCGGTGCTTTTTCCTACCAAGTCTTTGGCTTTGATTGACTCCATTTCCCAATCTGTATTGAACACCACTGTTAAGATGGAGACCACACATGCCATCTGAGCTGCCAAAAGCCCATAGCAAAGACCCACAAAACCAAACTTCCAAACAAACGCTGACATGACCGCCACCGGCGCCCCCACCATGTAAAATGAGCAGAAGTTTATTCCTGCTCCGATCCCAGGCCGTGCACTTCCCCTCAGAATCCCGCAACTTGTTGTTTGAGGGCAATTTGCTAGCTCACACAGCCCGATTATGGGCAGAACCGCCATTGTCAACTCTAGAATTCCCTCATCTTTTGTGAAAACTCTTCCCCATGTCCTTCTGCCTATCGTGGTCAATGAGAGCCCCATCAATGAACCCACCAATGCCAATCCTATCGCCACCACTGCTGCCAATCGAGCCTTTTTCGGCCGTCCGGCACCGAGCTCGTGGCCTACTCTGGTTGACACTGCCGCGCTGAGAGCCATTGGTAATGTGTACATTAGCGAGGTGGTTTGAATTACAATGCCTGAACTTGCGAGGGCAATCCGCGGGTTGTAGAGGTAGCCAGTGAGAATGGTCATAAACTCATACCACCACCATTCCAAGCAAACTCCAAGACAGCTAGGAATGGCGAACTTGATCAGCATTCCCCATTCACCCCTCATTGTAACGGCAGTTCCGGCAGCGGCAGTGCTCTTAAGTGGCACAAACAGATTATCAGCCTCCTTGGAAGTGGAGGAGGAGGAGGAAAAGGAACTTCGAGTGCAGAATATCAAATAGAGTGAAAGGAAGAAAAGAGTATTGAAATTAGCTATAAAATTAGAGATGGCAATCCCACGTATTCCAAGACCAAGAGGGAAAGTCAAGAAAATGGCGATGGGAACATGTAGGAGAATAGCCAACAAATTGCACCACATGACAAGCCACGTGGTGCCTTTGTTTCTTAGGTAAATGCGTAAAGGGTGAAGGAGGCTGTTCAGCACCAAATCAGGGATTGCAAAATGGCAATAAACAGCAGCAATTCTAGTGATTTCTGGGTCCTGGCGAAGAACCAACATGAGAGGAGCCAAATAGAACCAAAGAAACCCAATGGGAAAAGAAGCAAAAAGCAAAATAAGAACCGTTCTTTGTAAAGTGAGAAATGCAATGGAGGAGTTGCGAGAGCCGAAGGCCTGGCTGCAGAGTGGCTCCATTCCCATGGCGAGGCCTGAGAGAACTGAATAGCCAGTGATGTTGGTGAAACCGATGGCTAGCGAACCAGCGGCGAGATGGAGAGTGCCAAGCCTGCCCATGCAAATGACGGAGATCATGTTTTTGAGGTAACCCACTAAACCCATTGCTAAAACAGGGAACCCAATGTCAGCCATTTGCTTGAGCTCATCCAGAACCTTGACATAAAGGAGAGAGGACCAGGAGGTCAGCAAACAAACAGGTACGCAATTAAAATGAATGAATATATAGGGCTATATTATATTATTAATTATTCTCTTGGTTGTTTAAGAATTCGTACCTCTGGCATTGTCGGGTACTTTTGGGACTTCTCCTCTGCAAGCATATTTTTTCTTCCTTTGCCCCTTGCTGTTTCTTTTTCTTTGTGCTAAGAAGGGAGAGAGAAGAGAGAGATTGAGGGGGAGAGAAAGGAGAAAGCAAAGTGAGTGTTGGGCATGCAAGTAAAGATTTTAATTTATAGAGATGGGAATTGGACCAATTGGTGGGGGTCTCCTTTTTATATGCGTCTATGTGACACATTCTCTCTCTTTGAAATGCACAAAGGCCCTCTTTAGTTCTGCTCCCCCATAAAAAGTTAGGATGATTTCAAGGGACTAGGACGAAAACACCCAAACGTTTTCTTTTTTATTGAACCAAATTTTTTGGGTGCTAGGAAGCAAACATGTCCATATTTTTACAATGACATGATACCGTTATAGGTAGTTCCATATGGATTAATGATCTTCTCCTATTTTGACTGATGTGAGACTTCGGTTGAACTCCAAAATATTGGGTTAGTTTTACGTGTCTCGTTCGGTATATTTTGATAAAAGTACACACAAGTTTTGAAGTCGAGGGTACAGTTATTGCCTTGACATGTTGTAGATGGTTTTGGTCCTCGAGGGGTGGCGCAATTGATCATAGAGGCTTAGGTTTTAAGGTACTACTTTCTTTGGCTAGGTTTGAGACCTGCTTGTAACATTAGTTTGTACACTCTCAATTGTGTCTCTACTCCTTCGATATATTCCAATGTCACAATCTAAGGACAGACCAGTGGTGTCCCCAGATTTAGAAGAACGAAACTCTAAGTTCCCGAGTTATAAAAAAAAAAAGACACATTGTAGAAGGTTTTTGTAAAACTTTTTAGGAGATGCCAACCTAAGCATTGTATTTTTTTAATATTTGGTAATGTCTGAGCGAAATTGCGCACTCTTGACTAATATTACGGAACAGTTTGCTCGACTCTACAATTTGTAGATGTCAATAAAATTCATATGAAATTAATTGCTAACTAGGTAGACAACTACCATGAATTGTATTAATTGGTAACCTTTTGATTCTCAAAATTCCTCTTGACCGTTAGGCTAATTCATGATAGGTAGCATCGTCTTAGCTGGTTAATAATGTTTATAACCAAAAGGTGGATGAGGTCTGATTTCCCATTCTCACATGTTGAACTAAAAAAAAATCTCATGAATTAGGTTTATATAACTTGGGTTGTGGTAGGCTATATAAGTTTAAGTTGTAGGTTTGCTAATTCTTGGGTACTTCATAAATTTAGATTTCTAAAATTCATTTATCAAGCTACAACATTTACAACGTAGGCTTTCTCCTTTTGTTGACAAAGTTTGCACCAAGTTTAATGTGGGGGCGTTAATTGTTTGTTGTAGACAGCATGCATTTCTTGTTTAATCCATGTGAAAAAGCTTGAAAATAGCAAACAAAATACCTAATAGGTTTTTATGGAATTTTGGCAGTTTTCAAAATTAAGGGAAACATATCCACTCCACCATTGTTAAAGGACCATGCTTATGAGTTACTTCTCTTTTTTTTTTCTTTTTTTTTTTTAACTTGAAAAAAAAAAAAAAAAAGAAGAAGAAGAGCATATTTATCCTTATGGGAAAATTGGTGGCTTGCTAATCACTCTTATATTGATGTGTTTCTTAGTTTGATAGGGTTATCTATTCGTAATTTTCCCTTAATTTCTTTGAGTTCCCTACGGTCATTATTTCCTAAAGTTTAATTTATAAAAAAAGTTCAAATAGTTGGTGTTGTTTGTGACATTATTATTTTTCATTTTTCTAAAACAGATATTCACTGCTTATTTATACGGGAATTATATATATATATATATATACTCAAATTAGTACAACAATATTTATAGTAATAGTAAACCCCTATTAGTGAGTTTTCTCTTGTTAGAGACATCCCTTCAAAATGAAGACCTTACTACTTGAACAAAAACCGTTCCATAGGTTTGTGCTACTAATTTGTCTTTGAATTCTAAAAACCCCTTCAAATTTTACTTCAATCAATTTATTATTAGTTTGATAGTAAATTATTATAATTAAGTTTTCTCGAGTTCCAACTAGAAATTTGAATTTGTGAATTCTTAATCATGGAGAAGCAACATTTTATATTACAATCGATGGGTCTTTTTCTAACAAATAGAAGATAAATAGACATACTTGTAATTGTAGAAATAATACACAGATATTTTGATATTGTGGCAAAACATATCACTCACACACTCGAAGGAGAAAGAAATCAAAAAAAGAAAAAGAAGTGGACCGTTTCTTGTTCGAGTTGTTATTTTCAAAGAAAAGAATATATATGGTAACTGAGGTGCCTAAAGCTGAAGATCATGGGCAATGCCTAAGCAATTTCTTGACAAAAAGTTTGGTTATACATATTAATCAACAGTCAATTTTAAAAACTTGTCACAACGCCACATGGTGTCTTCTTTTAAAAGTTAGTTCTATGTACCTCCAATTTAAGGTAGATTTCAACAGCCAAAATGTCCCATGCATCTCATATATTCTCCTCATTTTTCTATTTATATTGATTCAACATTACAATATATTTAACTAACAGGTATTTGTGTGGCAATAATTAATTTTAGGTATATTTGAAATTACCGTAACGGGCTGCTTAAAATATTCACTACCAATCAAGTCATTAAAAAAAAAAAAAAAAAAAAAGTTGTAGGGACATTAAACAAGTTGTGTTATGGAATCAATGGTGACGTACGTAAACTTTAGGAGCCTAGACAATATGATATTTCGTGACGCGAAAAAGAGGGGGGGACTGGGGGAGAGGGTTTAGATAGAGATGAGTAATAGGAATTGCTTTTTTGTTAGGGTCAAAAGGGGTGCCCTTGTTCCTTCCAGCTGAATCAGAGGGTAAAGAAGTCCCTTTATTCTCATAACAGAAAAAAAAAAAAAAACAATCCATATTCATTATTTTATTTGATTAAAATATCACTTTGGTTTCTAGATTATTTCTTTTGTTCTATCTTTTTTTTTCTTTTTTTTGAAAAGCAAACTACATTAATACCATTAAACCAAATTAAATGTTGAGGAACTAAAAGCTACCTCCAATACAACCAAACATCTCCTTAATAGGATAGAGGATATAAGCCGATTTAACCATAAGACAATTAGGGAGAACCTTGAACTTCACTAACATTAGACTCAGAAAATCTATTAAGAGCGGTCCAATAAACTTCGTCAAACCAACATCGACTGACTTTTGAAGAGATTTGGGAGGTAATCCAGCATAAGTATGACTAATTGAAGACCATAACCACACCAAGCCTAAAGGGACTAACAATCGATCTATGAAAGATGGATCCTTACCCTGGCTCAACCGACTAACAACTTGGTTAAAGACACCTTTATCTACTAAC
>JBBMEG010000004.1:11244908-11266699 GCA_037832605.1 Cyclanthera cordifolia
CCTCTTCCACCTCCGACCTACTGAACGGCTTATCTAACCGCACTGAATCTTCAACAGAGATTCTGTTCTCCACCCCCAACAGAATATGCTTACTAGCATCTTTATCCCCACCGCTAGACTGGAAAAGACTACTAAAATAGTTAATTGCAACCGAAGCGAAGGAGAAAAATAATTTAGTTATAATTATTGGACGATTGTTGCTTTTCAACCAATTGAAGCTGGCGACACGTCGTTTTTTTTTTTTCACTTCCAGGCAAAATCATGTTCCGCATGGTCGCTTTTTTTCATATCCACTTTTTACCTTTATCACTAGAGAGTTTGTTTGGATTTTGGAACCGAGAAGAGGAGATTAAGCCGAGGAAATTGAATCATTTAGGGATATAAAATATTTGTTTGAGATTGATGTTTTAATATGTTTGTTTTCTTGTAAAAAAAGAGCGATTAATTATTACTTTTTAAAAATTATTTGTTTTGTATTTTCAAACGTCTTTAATTCATATAAATTGATTCATTTAATAAGTATCAAAATAATTTATCAAAACTAAATTTAATAATATCTCGTTATAAATAAAAACTTGATTAATTTAAAGTTGAAGTTATAAATTTAATATTAAAAAAAATTAATGTCACATTTGACATAAAAAATTGCTAAGAATAAAATTTTTGTCAATCTAATGTCATAATAGTCATGTACTGGAAATGGTAAAAATAACGCGGGTTAATGTCATAATTCTCATCTTATGTGTTTTTATCAAAATTAACATATTTTTTAGAAATTTTAGAAATATGTTTACAATTTTCATTGCTTGTATTAAATTTGTTAAGATTATTAAATCTAATTCCATGAATTTACCGTAGCTATTAATTTTTAAATTTTTTTTATTCTATATAATGTTAGCGGCAAAATTCGTAATGTTTTATGTTTGTTCAATAGCAAGGCAAAGAATTGAATCTATGAATTTTTCATTCTCATTCCCTTCCCTTTCATTCTCATTCTTTCCCTTCCCACAGTAACCAAACATGTCATATATATTTTAAAGTAGATTTCACTCATATTTTAATACTATTTATGACATAGGTGAAAGTAAACAAATACACGACTCATTAAATCGGGGAATTCGAACCCGTAACCACATGATCTTTGAGAGTACACTGATGTCGTTGAGCAACAACCTCCCACAACTCTTAACACTTAATCTTTGAGATTTTAATACATATTTACTTGAATGGCTTGTAGTAATCTGTAATTTGTAATAAAGCTTCTTAAATAACTTTCAAACACTTGACCATTTTTTCTTCTTTTTAATTTATTCATGAAAAATCTCCTAAAATAGTCACGAAATTAATTGGAAATTAATTAATGGGCCTATGTGAGTTGGTGGCCTCATAAAAGCCCATAATGGAGAGGGAGTAAAGCAGAGCAAATTTGGTAAAGAAATGAAATAACCAAACATCAAATTTTCTTTTTTTTGAACCACCAATATATAAGAAGGAAAATTATAGGGGATGTTTGTTTTGAGTGTTTATGGAGATTTTATAAACGAGTTTTAATAGTCACTCTTTAAAAACCTTATACAAACGAGCTATTATTACAATTTCTTCTTTATAACCACTCAAAATAACTCATCGTTTCTAAACACACTACAATTTTACAAACAAATACCCTTGAGAGCTAACTCGCTCCAAACAACACCACAGAGATAACTTATGGAGAGATTTCCGCAGACTTCAACAATGAGATAAGTTTGTGTTTTCAATGTTATGATTGGAAAGACCTTTTAAGATAAGATTTGTTGAAAACGGAAAGTTGTATTAGCTAATTTTTTTTTAATTTTTGATATAGGAAGTATAACTGCTATATGATTATGGAGATCTTGAAGATACAATGCAACCATTGAATTCTTAACATGTAGTATAGAGGTGAACTGACTATGAAGAAATTCACGACTTAATTTTTATGTAACATTGAATAATCTCTATGTATATTTCATATGTTGGAACGGTGATATTGACTCTTGAACAATATATTTCGCTTTAACTATGTTTACTAACATGTGTTCAAAGTATTATCATCTATTTAAAATCTCTTATATTGAATGTGATATGGAAAACATTTTCTTTATAATGTTCATATGTGCAATTATAAGTATTAACCAGGAAAAATGTACAAGAAAAAATGTACTGCCTCAAAATATTATATGTACTTTAATAATAACAAAAAAATGTCAATATTTTTTTTTAATGATACTATGTGTATGTCATGGTTAATGTATTTGTGACTATTTAAAAACACATCTTCTAAAGAATTTTAATGACGCTTTTAAAAGAAATGTCATTGATAGAATGATTGTAGAAAAGTATCATCTAAAGAGTTTTGATGATTTTTTAAAATAAGTGTTATTAATTTAATGATTGAAAAAAAATATCATCTAAAGAGTTTTAATGACACTTATTATAAAGTATCGTCTAGAGAGAATAGATGATGTGCAATACAATGGTTGCAGAAAAGTATCATCTAAAGCGTTTCAATGACACTTCTTATAAAGTGTCATCTTAAGAGAATAGTTGATGTGCCATACAATGTTTGTAAAAAAATATCATCTAAAGTATTTGTCCTAGTTTTGTAGTTGTGATAAGTTGATCCCGTGAGAGATCTACTTAAACCCCAAAACGACGAGAGATGTTCATTTTTTTTTCCAGAGTACAAGTTGGGGAAGAGGACAACAAACCCTACATAGAGACAGTATAGTCTATAGAGACTCGAACCACTTATTGAGTGGATGTTAATGCATTACTAGTATCCACTGAGTTAATTGAATTAATACTAAGAAATTTTGTAAAAAAAATTTCTGCGGAGAACTTGATCTATATGCATTCCATGCGAGGAATTCCCACCCTGTTCCCTACAAAATTTTACAATAAATTTTAACGAGGATGAGAAATTAAAATGGATACGAAGATGGAAACGATAAAGTCATCCCGTTGTTTGTCGGGTAGGTTAGACATGTTTAAGAACGACCAACTTTTCAATTACCAACCAATCAGCATTAAGCACACTAACTGAATTAATTTAATTCTATTCAAATTAATTGATAATTCAATTAAACCATAAAATTAGATTCGATTAATTGGAAGTATTCAAAAATGATTTGAGTAGGAAAAAACATGGTTTGCAGGAAACCCGAAGCGGCAGGCACGTGACTTACTGGTGCACCGACGTCAGCAGCGAGCCAAATTTTGTCCTCAACAAAAGTGGTTTCCAAAACCGACGTATCGGTTTCTCATTCCAGATCCGTTGAACACGAAACTTGTTCGCTCGCATCACGTTCTGTACTTTTTTTTTTTCCGACTTGTCGTTTTTCATCCTCACCAAATTCCCCTGCACTTGCCGTTTATTTACATGGGCCCAATTCTTCTCCACTGACACAGTGAGGTGGATTGGTTACTAGATTTTGGAGGAATATTTATTTTAAAAAATTAATAATAAATTCAAACTAGATTTTGATTGCAATTCGTTACTTTCAAATATTAAATATTTTTAAAAACTACATTCGAGATTTTATTGCAATCATTACTTTTAAATACTCAAAATAAATTTTCATTATAAATATTAATTTTAAATATTTTTAAAAACTACATCCAAACAAATTTTTTGAATGCAATCATTATTTTTAAGTACTCAAAATAAATATCATTATAAATACTCTTAAAATCTCAATTCAAACATCCCGAGTTTACTGGAATGGTCCCCACACGAGGGAGTTTTTAGATCTTAACATGTGGTCAAGCTGACATGAAATGTTGGATCCATTTTAAACAGTTGGATTTTGTCGGACATGAAAATTTGAAGGGTAGAAAAGAAGAGATGATAAATTAATCAAGAAGCTTGGGTTGGATTGATTGGAGTTATTCAGGTTATGGAGTTCTTTGAACACCTCTATCGGATGAGAACCAATAATTCTTTTGAAATAACATTATAACAATGCAAGGTTAATCAAGACTCCCTTTGTAACATCTTGGTTTTCCGTTTCTGATCTTAAAATTAGGGCAAGCCAAGAAAAACTATCCGGAATAACTTTTGAAAAAATAAATATATAAAGGTATAATTATATTACATCTTCAAGCATTTGAATTATTTAGAATTAGTATTTAGAATGAATAATTATTTTGAATATTTAGAAGTAATAATTGCATCAAAAGCTTGTTTGAACGTAGATTTTAAAAGTAATTAAAATAAATATTTATTTTGAGTATTTAAAAATAATGATGCTCGATCTAATTATTTTAAGAGTATTTAAGCAATATTAATTTAAAATATCAATTAAAGCATCTATAAATAGTTGACTCTACTTAGGTGCACTTCATTAGTTCTTATATGCAATATATAAGTACTAATATAAGTTAAAGAAAATTTAACGTGGGTAGCATATTTTTCAACGTGTATTATAATTATAGCATAAATATTTCTAAAATTTATTTATATATAGCACATTTTTTTATTAATTTTCACGAAATTCCTTTTTTTACTCGTGGTTCTCGCGTCTTTTTCTTTTTTTTTTTTTTTTTTTGCTGATTTTCATTTGTTCAACAGCATCGATTGTATTCTCCCTCTTTCTCTTAATTCTTCCAAGTTTGATTTCAATTTTGATTCTAGAATGAAATTCATCGATTTTGGAATCTTGTTTTATGTGGATGTCGGCGTGCAGCTACATAATTTTTCAGCTATGGCGGCGGTGGCGGAGTCGTCGTCGATTTTGTGTTTCTGGATTACGGTGGAGGATTTTGAGCAAAGTGAGACAGAGATGAAAGTCTATGGACATAATTTCATAGAGGATTGGATCAAATATGAGAGTTGAAGAGAGAGAATTTGGGTGAAAAATGAAGAATCTGATTGAAGTCCATTACTGTCTGATTGAAGTCTATCATTTGATTGATTGAAGGTTATCAACCGATAAAAATGAGAGTGATAGACTATCAACGCATTGATAGACATGAGAGTGATGGACTATGAACGCACCGATAGAATGAGAGATTGAAGTCCATCACTAGATTGATGGAGGGTTATCAATGGATAGAAATGAGAGCGATAGAATATGAACGCAGTGATAGATCTGGGAGTGATGGACTATGAACGCACTGATAGACTAAAAGCAAAAATGATAGAAAACAATTGAGAGAATCAAACCAAATGAGAGAAACAAAATTGTTTGAAGGGAGTGTCGAAATGGATTTGAAGAGAGAGATCGACAAAAGAGGTAAATGAAATGATATTTGAAAAAAAAAACAAAATGAAATTTTATAAAAAGAAGTGGAACGATTAAATATCTGGATAAATCTTTAAATATTTTAAAACTAAACTTTTTGAATTATGATTTTAATGTGCTAAAAAGATATTCTCCGTGTGTGGAATAATTTCAAGTAAGTTTGATTTGCTTTCTTAAAGAAAAAGAGAAATTAATAATAATACAATAATCAAATCCTTTGCTAAAAAAAATAATAATTAACTACGAAAAGTTGATTCCATACGGGTGTGTTTGTTTTTGGTAGAGATGAGTGGTAATTACAACTTCTCAAAAAATCACTGTTTGTATTTGGTAGTAAACAATCCTTCTTAACCATTCATCAAACTATTCAATCAAATTTCACATCAGACATATCACTCAACTATTGCTAACAGCAATCTCCAAACAAGTAATTCATTTCTCAACCACTAGTATCGTCAATTTTCAAACAAGTAGTGAACTACTCCAAATTACCATTAACTCTTCCACTCTATTTCACTCCATTTTTTTCTACAAAAGAACAAACACACCCGAACCATATCTTAAAAAACCCAGTTTTAAAGGTGTATACTTTTTCAAGCTTTAACAATAATATGAAGTTAACCTTTTAAATTATGTAATCAATTTACTACATTCATATTTACTTAAAGGGAATTTGTTCGAGGTGGAAACATTTTTTTGTTGTCTATATTAATTATAAATGTTTGTTAGAAATATTTCATTCGTAGTAGAATTTTGAGTGTTCTTTTGTCGAGATTTGTGGAATTTGAGAAAATCAAAAGTCCACACAAATGATGAGACTTTCTTCTTGACTTCTCTCTTACGGAAGAAAATAACAAATGGCGTAGGTATGACGGTATTGATAGAAAATCTCTCATTCTTCTTTCCACTTCTTTCTTTTATTGTTTCTCTCTTATCGATAATGAAGAACGGGAAATACGTAAACTTGCTAGAAAGTGAAGAGATAGAGAAGAGAAAAAGAGTTGATACAAGGTGTATAGTGGTTCAACCAAAATCGACTTACATTCACTTTGAAGAGCACGATTCAAATAAATTTCAAAAGAGTTTCAAAGAGTAGAAAGGAAAATTCTTGCAACTCAAATCTACAATTTAAATTATGGACCCTTGATCAGCATGCATTCTACACGAACCCGTGATTATGGTGTTGAGTTGAATTACCACCAAACAATGAAACAAACGCGTCACTAACGTTCGGTTATTTTAAACGGAGTTGGAGTTTAGAAAGTTATCAAACATTTAATTTCATAATAAATAAAGTGTAACGAGTTGAAGATTTTATTTATTTTAAACTCGTTTTCATGAGAGTTTATGTAAATGATATGTCTTCACCAATTTTGAAACGATTTTCCTAAACAGTTTTTAAAAGCACTTATCAAAACAATTTATTTCAAACAAAGTTTTCTTAAACTCCCTCAATTTTTTTTTTTTTTTCTAACGATCTATTTTCCTAACAACTTTTCTCTAACATTTTTTCATAATTACTAATTCATACAACTTTGTCCTTGTTTCAAACAAAAATTTTCCTCCGACTATCCATGCCCTTGGGGGCTGTTTGTTTAGGGTGTTTATAGAGTTATTATAAACGAGCATCTAAAATCACTGTTTAAAAATCTTATCCAAACGAGCTATCATTATAACTTCTTTTTAATCACTCAAAATAATTTCTCATTCCTAATCACACAAAATAATCACTCTACAATTTTACAAACAAACACTCCTAAAGCATTTAATGATCTTCAAAGGCGTATACGTCTATTGATCCCACAATAAATGCCTGAAGACGGTTAACCGTTATCGTTGATTGAAGTGCAAGACCTTTACGAAAGGAAAACGAGGAGGAGGTCGTATTTTGAAAGAACATCCTTTCGCCCGTAAGCAACCGAACATTCAACCTAAAAAGTGATTCCTTGTAAAACCAATTCGAAACAAAAAAACATCCACACAAAAGTTTAAGAAAAAACAATATCAATCTATCCTACCTAAAACCAAACAAAAGAGAAGTTGTGCAGTAACTATCACATTGACATTAACTGAAACTAATGGAGACAAAACTACGAACTAAATCATCGTTCAATTCTCGAATATCGTCGTTTCGGTTTGGACTCGGATCAAACCGAGTCAAAAGAGCCAATTAGGTTTGCCCCCAACCAAACCAGTCCAAGTAGACACATTCCTACTTCATAGAGGGGCTTTGGCTTGCGCTCGAAAAGACAACTCCACCTAAACTCAAAGAACATCTTCCAAAATTGAGGTAGACCTCCCACACTTGAGGCCAAACCTCCCATACCAATTCAAATTAAAAAAAAAAAAAAAAAAAAACATTCTAAATAACCTAAAATTAATCAAAATAAAAAACTTATAGACTTTAATATGAGATTTATATTCAAAAAATAAAGAAAGATAATCAATAAAATTAAAAAAAAATAAATAAATAAAAAGAAAGACGAATCCTGGATGAACGTGGAAAAGAAATAAAGGCGGATCAAAAAAAGAACCCATCCTTTTCCCAATGGATCAAATGCAGCTTTCCAGTTGTTTTTATAAAACTAAAAATTAACAAACACCAAAAGCAACCCCCGAATACCGGCCCCGCCGGTTAACCCTTCCACCAAATTCGACAACCCTTTAGAGAGAAGAAAAAAAAAAAAAAAAAAAAAACCCCTTTACAGACAGTATTTTAATAATTAAAATCGAAATCCACAACCCCTAAAAAAAGGATTAATTTTCTTTCTTTTTTTTTTTTTAATTAATTTCAAGTGACCAAGTAAACGGGCTTGCCTGCTGACGTGGAATTTCTAAATCGCTGTTGCTCCATGTTAAGTTGACGGAGGCTGAGATAAGGAGTTTGGTCGTATCCGGCGAGCGGACCGGACGACGGTCGGGACCGATGAGGCGAGGTGGAACCGCTCCGGGTTTGCGTAACGTAAACCGGACCGGAGATGGAGGCGCGGAAGTCTCGGGCTCTGGCTTGGTGAACGTCGTGGTGGGCGAAGACGGCGTGGTTCCGATGGTGGTGGTGGTGGATCCATTTCCATTTGAAGAAGAGGAAAGCGTTTTTCCACCAGCGGTGTTTGGATTTGGGTTTGGTTGAATCGTCTTTGGAAATTGGTTTCTGGAGCTTGAAATTGATGGAGTCTATAGATCTTGATGTTTCTCGTCTGTGCTTTCTTGCTTCTTCCAAAACCTATAACAAATTATTATTCAAAAGAAAAGAAAAAAAAAACCCATTTAAAAGAATGAATAAATAAATAAATGGGAATTGAATTTAGAAATGAAAAAAGAAGAACCTGAAAATAGTCGAACTGAGGGTCGAAGCCATAGTCGCTGAAGTGTTGAGGTTCAGGGAAGGGGAAAACAGGGGATTTAGAGGACATTGTTTTAATTTGGTTTATTGGGAAAGTGAAACAGATGAAATCAGAGAGAAGGTTTTAATCGAAGTTTTGGGGAAAAGGCGAAAGTTTGATAGCGAAAGAGAGAATTACTTTATACCTTTTATTATTCTAAAAATTAAAATAAATAAATAAATAAATAAATAAAAACGGAGAACAGTACGCAGTGTCTGACACGGGAGGGTATGTGTTGGCCAATTACACGAAGTTATAGCCTAACTCTAACATATAGGGTAGGTTTATCATCCATTTTAACTATTTAAGTGTGTGTTTGGGAGCCTGATTATCATGTCTTACACTAACCTATCTTAATCTAACTCTCGTTAGAATACATTTCTTTTTTCGATTTTTTTAATTAATTATATTTATTATATTCGATTTTTTTATAATCTCTATCGTATTGCATCAATATTTATTCCTTCTCAATCTTACACCCAAACACATATTTACTAACCATTCCCTTCCCTGCATAGCTAAGGGCGTCCTAATCGGTATGTTTAGTTTTAATTAATTTTTTTAACCCTAGTCAAATATGTTTATATCTTCTTAAAATTTTAGAATTTCTCTTTTAATTTGTTATATTAAAAAATTTTTAAAATACCATTTTGATTTTTAGAAAGTGTTTAGAGGTGGAATGTAGAGCAATTATTTTGAGTAAGAGTTATTTTTAATTATTTGTAATTAAGTTTTAATAATAATTCGTTTGGATGTGATTATTTAAAGGGGAGCTGTAATTATTGGTTATAAAACATTTTCTAATTTAAACTTTATAAATAAGTTTGCATAAACAAAGATGAAACAAATATCTAAAGAATTTGATACAATACCATCTTAAATTTTAAAATCAAAAAACGAAAAAAATCAAATCATTATTAAATGAGGTCTTATACATACATTATTATTATTATTATTATTATTATTATTATCAAATAAATATTTGTGCATCGTGAATACATTACAAATTCATCACAAGTGTCAAGATACATCTTAAAAAAGATCATCACAAATTATTTTAAAGGAACGTTTTTGTACTAAGTAAAAGGAACAATTAATTTAAAGATTTTTAAAAAGCGAACGTTATAATTTGTGGGCCAACACCACCGGCCCAGTTGAGTTTCAAAATGGGTTTAGAGCTCGTTATTATTTCTAGGCCGACACAACCGGCCCAGTTGAATTACATAATGGGTTTAGTGATAGTCGTTCACGAATTAATATAATTAAAACTTACAAAAACTAATATAATCGACCCATTTAATTCTAAATACATTCATTTAAAAAAAGATTAACAAATGTTGTCATTGTATTAGTGAGTATTATCACGTATTTTAATGATTAATATATATACAAATAATTAAAAAATTAACTACATTTATAATTATTTTGATAGAATAGTATATCACACAATTTCTCAATATAATCGAGAGGAAGTCAAAGAGATCATTCACAATTATGTATAATTTTGACATAAAATGTCTCGTTAAGAATAAATATATGTTGAAATAAACTATAGAATTTATTGTGATCTTTGTTATACATTTATCTAATATTTGTAACGAGATATTTTAAGATTTTGATATTTTATGTATTATATATATATATATATATAAAATTATGAAAAATTAATTAAAACTCAAAAGGTTTGAGTATTTCTCAAAACTTATCATGATATCTAAGTTACGATCTAAAAATTTATTACGTCTCTCTAAAATATTTGTTAATTAAAAAAAAAACTAAAAAGAAAGATAGCTGAGAAAAATTAGGAATAGGCCAAAAGAGTAGTACCTAACGATATTAGTGAACACGGAAGTGGATGTCGAAGAATTATGAAGTCACGAGTTCGAATCTCCCACCTTATTATTGTAATCTCAAAAAAAGAAAAAATATATATAATTTACATTTTAGATGAAAGAAAATATTATGTATAATTATGAAGAGAATTATAATTTATATTGGATTAAGAAAATAATTATGCACAAAGTTGAATAATGGAGGAATTAAGAAAATAATATAAATTAGTTAGGAAAGAAATAAAAAGATAAATTTTAGAAAATGTTATTATGAGAAGAATGATTTGACGAGATCAAAATACTGAGAATGATCATCAAAATGGTCAATGATTCGTTGATTTCATTGTTTAATGTAGTATAGTTTAGCACTAACATTATCCATCACGAAAATTGGTATTTGACTTTCGGTTATGGTACAACAGAACCACAAAATAAAGTTAGACGGATTGCTATTGAGAAATAAGTTTTCTAAGGATTATATAATGTAATTGGCCACCATCTAAGTTATGGTTCGAGACTTTTGTCTTGTTGGAGATGTCCCCATTAGTGATGGGAGGAGAGGTTGTAATATTTGTGTTATTAAGGAAGATTCCTGTTTTTTTTTTTTTTTTTTTTTTTTAAATACATGAAATTAATAAAAATCCAAAACATGTTTATGTGATTCATAAAACTACATATATATATATATATATATATATATATATATATATATGATTTTTAATTTTAATTTTAAAATAAAAAGTATTAATTGAAGTCAATGTAATTTGTTTTGCCTACACCACTACTGCCAAATCCACTTCACCAATAAATATTAAAACATAACATTTAAAAAAACAATTCCACAAAATAAATAAATAAATAAATCGGGCCAGAGACTATTAATTGAACATTTTAATTCCAATTTTTCTTCACCTACAGACTTATCTAAAGAAACCACCGCGAAGCTTCCTCCCATTTTCCCCTAATTTTATTATCTTTTTTTTTTTTTTTTTTAAATTTTTCTATCTTCCATTTTCAAATTATTTTCTTTCCCAATTATTTCCCCCTCACTAAAACGCCGCCGTTTAATGTCCACCACAACCGCCGCCGCCGATGACGACGGCGGCTTCTTCTCTTCGCCGTCGATCAAACGCTACGCCCTCAGCGGAAAAATTATGCTCGGCGCAGTTATCGTACTCTTGATCGTCGTTATCCTCATGATTTGTCTCCATCTCTACGTTCGGTTGTACCTCCTCTCCCCCATGTGCCGCCAATCCCGCCGCCGTCGCCGCCGCCCTCCTCCTCAGTTCGAATTCACGGCGGAGCCTCGTGCCGCCGCCGCCCTAGCGCCGTCGCGCGGTTTGCCGCAGTCGGTTCTCAAATCCCTACCCGTTTTCGTCCACACTGCGAAACCCGACCCGGATCCGAGTTATTGCGCTGTTTGTTTATCCGAGTTTGAAGAGAGTGAAATTGGGCGGATTATTCCCAAATGTAATCATCGCTTTCACGTGGGGTGTATTGATATGTGGTTTTATTCGCACGTGACTTGCCCGCTTTGTAGATCCGAGGTGAAACCCGAATCCGAATCCGATTCTGGAAATGGATATGGAGGTTGTAATAACCCGATCGAGATCGTTGTGGAGGAAGAACCGGGTCGTGGTAATCCGGCCGAGTTAGCGTTGTCGGTGGAAGTGGACGACGAGTCGAGTGATGTGGACGACGCGTCGGAACACGGGAGCTCGAGGGTATCGGCGAATTTGGTGAAGCCGTTGACTATAAAGATGATTCTGTGTGATATGACGGAACGGGATCGTGAGAAGGAGGTAAGTCCAGAAAGATAACGGTAATGTGACGGATGATTACGTTTGGACACTTTTTTTTTTTTTTTTTTAATTAGTTAACACATTTATATAATATGTTAGCACACTATGAATTATGGTAAGAGTTTTTTTATAGATCTTGATTCATAAATTTCTTTTAGTTTTTCTTAATTAATTACGATCCTCAAATTCTAATCTAATTTATAATGATCTTTTCGATATGTCACTATCTTCATAATCAAGTGAACTAATTAACATCGGTTTAACAATGATTAAAACATATATAAAATCAATACCAAAGCAAAAAAAGAAAAAAAAACAAGAAAATAAGAATAATGAATAACCCAAATTATAATTCCTTAAGTCAATAAGGAGTGGTTACATTAATGAATCATATTCAAACATTTTTTCATGAAAAAAAACATATAAATAGATCCATATTCAAACCCCAAAGTAAAAAAAAAAAAAAAAAACATATGTTTTTGAATTTGCCATTAGTTACATCATTGCAGAAGCATAGGGAATTCCCTTGGGTTTAATCCAAGCATCACCATGAATGAACCTCCAAGGAGTAAACTGTGCACATTGTTGTGGAGTGATGTTCTTAATTCCTCTCCATTTAACTCTCCTGCTCTTATCAGCACCAGCTCCTCTGTTTTGAACCTCTGCATAAAACAATGTGTTCAGCCCAAAATTACCCATCCATGGCAGCCATCCTTCGGGCTGGATCAAATCGTCGATTTGTGATCCGATGATAATCGTTCGGGAATATTGCTTCCACGGCCTACCCAAATAAGCTTTGTTTATCGCTTTGTGCGGTAAGTAAGCTGGGTCACCCATGAAGTGGCAGCCTTGGAACACTAGGGCCGTGGGCTCGCGTCGGTTGAGTCTTCCTTGTGCCGTTACGATGCATTGTTGGTTGTCCATTGGCTTACGGACTACCAACTTGCAGTTTTGGAATACGGCCGCTGCGTTACCGAAGACGAAGTCGATTGTTCCGCTGATTGAGCAATCGCGGAAGAATTGGCGATGGGCTTGGGTGTAGAGAGTGTCTTGGTAGCCATCCATTTTGCAATTGTAGAAGATTGATCGGTCGGATTGGACTCGTAGTGCCACGGCTTGGTGCTTTGCTGCTCCTGCGGTGTTCTCGAACCCCATGTCTCGGCAGTAGAAATTGGCTCCAACCACGGCTATTTCAAAAAATCATTCAATGTAACTATTAGATATTTGAAAGAAAAATTCTTCGCAAGCTAAACAGGAAAACTTACAGAAGGTAGCCGTTTTGAAAGTTTGAACGCCGTCAACAAAGTTCAAACTACCGGTAACGATAGTTTTGGTGGGGCCGTCACCGTACATCGTAACATGAGTCAAATCCTTTGGAATCACAACGATTTCTCTATAAATTCCAGCCTTCACATAAATCACAAATGTTATATTGCTCTTCTTAGGCACTTCAACTAAAGCTGCATTGATCGTTTTGTATTTTCCACTTCCATCTTGCGCCACCACCACATTCGGCTTCATCGCTGCCGGTCGCATCTGCATCAATCGCCTCTTTCCGTCGCTCACCCACGATGGGACCTCTTCGTCGTCATCCAACAACCTTCGATGCCCTGCCGTCATCTCCGACATCTGCATCGACCCCAACATTGTCGACAACTCCGACACGATCGCCAACCCGTTGCTCGTCATTTCTTGAGACGACTTCAAAAAGCTCTTCATTTTCTCACCTGCATCCCCCGTGGTGTTCTCGAATCCATCCAAACACGTTTGTTCGTACGTCAAAGCTCCACTCAGCCAGATCTTTAAATCGTCTACGAACTCGTCGAGTTTCGCCATCTCGAAGGTGCCGATTCGTGCGAACGAGTCGTTTAAATCGTCGATGGCGTATTCGAGAAGCTCGCGACAGTTTTGCAATGCTTGGTTGGCTCTTGGATCCTTGGCGAGTTCTTGAAGCGTGGTGGAGTTTCTAATCACCGAGTTGAGCCTTTCTACGACGACTTTGAAGCCGACTTTCGCGAGCTCTTTCGGGTCGGTTGTGTTGCCGGCTTTGGCCATTAGGCTTTGCTCGCAGTTTTCTTTGTAGTCCGTCGGTTGACAAATGGCTTTGATCGCTTTTGTCGATGTCGTGACTTTCTCGGCTTTGTCACCGTGACTCTCGGCGTCATCAATGTGGGGGGAGTTGTTGACGCCGACGGTAACGGCGACAACCATGGCGACAAGGATTAGAGCAGAGACACTTATAACAGCAATATTCTTCTTCTTTTTGTCACTTTCAGCATTGTTCGACATCTTGGATTAATGAAAAGAAGAAGAAAAAAAAAACTTGTTTTTTTTTTTTTTTTTTGGGGGGGGTTTTATTTATTCAGAGCTAAGGGGGACTTTAAGATTGATTGCCCCGCAGGCTCTGATTTGGAAGATACGGTGAAAATGGGTGAATTTATAGGGATGAGAAAGCGGTAAAAATAGAAAGTAAATTTTATTGACACGGTTAATTAATTTGGAAGGTAGTTATTTCTGTTGCTAAATTGGGGTGGTATGAACTTCTCGGATTTGAGGTTAGAGTAATTTTTGGAAACAAAATTAACCGTAGTTGAAAATGTCTAATTGATTATTGAAATTTGGAACGATTTTTTTTTTTTTTAATTTCTTTTTTTAGGACTATTAAATTTTTTTTTGATAATCCAAACAACTTAGTTAAATCTAATCTAAATTGTTGTATTTAATTTTATTTAGGTTAAATTGGGATGAAATAAATAAAATCTTAATAAATTGAATTTAGTTTATGGATTAATAAATTGATTTATTATTATTTATTTATTTTTTAGTACAAGAATTTTGGTTAATTTGAACAATATGAACTTATTATCTATTAACTTTAGTTTAACAAGGTCAAGGTCTAAGTAGTTTAGAGCTCAAATGAATATTAAAATACTAAAATTTGTGACCTCAATTTATTGTAATAAAATATATAGAAATTAATTAATTTTTTTAGTAACACTACCTACTCTCAAATAAATAAGAGTCAAATCTGATTTTCAAAATCGAACCGAACCGTGACTCGGTGTTAAATTGAATTACCATTCAACAATAAAACAAATGTGCCACCGATTCTTTCTATACTTACTAATCATGTGTCTCTTGTTAATTAAATTAAATTTGGTTGAAGTTTAAAGATGTCTCATTTTCAAAAGCTGTGGCCTTTAATTTTGGAGAATTTATGAATTTTGTGTTATGTTGTTGCACGTGCCGTGTCCATTGTGAAAGCTTCTAATGTCATTACTGATTAAATAGATAATTATTTTGAAGATTAAAAATTAAAATAGTAAAAATATCTTTTTTGGACGTATATATATATATATATATATTTTTTTTAGAGAAGTTGCAAACAATAATTAGTTTGAATATGATTTTTTAGCGTAGAAAAATTGAAAATTGAATCTGAATTCTTCTAGAATAAAAATTATGGGTGAATTTTTTATATTTTTTTAACCAAGACTTTAACCAGATGTCCATTTGTTTCATAGGACCGGGGTTCTTAACATAACAGTGAATCTCATTGTACCGAAAATGGGAAGTGAGCAGAGAGGAAAAAAAATCATTACGAGCTAAACGGGAACGAGAATGTATTCTTCATTCTCATTTTTTACATTTTTTTAATTTTATTTTTAAACATTAATTTTTATTTTCTCTTTTATACAAATTTAATTTTTATGTTTTTTTTTTTGTAGAAATATTTATTCAAATATATGTTTTCTTTAATAATTATCTTATTGAAAATTGTGTATATTTTTAGATAAAAAATCAATTATTTGAAAATATTATCAAAAATAATAAATTAAAAAAATAAAATTAGAAAAAGAGAGAAAAAAAAATTGTGACATGTTGATTTTGGTGACAAATAGGGACGAAAATGTCATTCCGCCCAGTGGTCATCTCTAACGGTCACATCTCTGTGTTTAGGGCAACGATAACAATTAATTGATATAATGAAATTTATTTTTATTCATCCAGTTAAATTTTTGGATTGATTAATTATTTAACGTGATTTAAGAATTTGATCCATATTGAGATCTAATAACGGGTTACGTGCATGCTAAGAAGAAAACATTGGTTTCTTCATCTCTTATCTTTCCTTTTGTCATATTATTGAGCATTAGGGGTTAAAAGTGAATTAAAATAATTTTTATTTAATATTAATTTTGGTATAATTACATTATTTATTCAACTTTATTAAAATGGAAATAATTTTGATAAAGAAAGTGTGGCCATCTATCAAAGTAGGACAACTTATCTTATAAATATGTTGAATCCGGTAAATGACCACAAGGTGAATATCTTTAACCATAAATTCAAAGTTGCTTTTTGAAACATTATTTTAACCATTAAAGCCACTTTGTGACATTTTAAAAGCATTCAAATATGTTTAATTAGGTTATCAATATCATAGTCAACACATCACCAACCCTATGATAAAATAATGTGAAATGCCACTCGAACCCAAAGCTACCCAAAGCTACCTCGTGTAAAGCACCGTTTTGGTGCGGGCTGCAAGAGCAGTACCAAATCGAGGCAAACTATATTAGATATGATCTCAAGATACTAGACTATGATGTTTAATTAGGTTATCAATACCATATGTGCCTTCTTCCAAAATGTAATCTTTGTGAATTTACATATCGAACTACAATTAATCTTTTTACACCTATGATGCAAGGAATAATAGACTTACATCACGATATCTTTTTCTTCCTGTGTCACAGATCTTAGTTCACGCTTTATGGCATTTTCACTATTAAAAGAAAAAAATACCGCAAAGGATTGTTCATGGAACTACTATCGAGATTTTTTGGACCATTTTTAGTATCATTCTGATGTTCATTGTTATATCATCATTTGCTCTCTTATACTCAATGAACGAGGTAGTAGTAGATCCAGCTATAACTATCAAAGCTATTGAACATCAATGATATCAGACTGTCAAAAGTGAGTGATTGGGGTAAAATTTTACACCAAAACACGATAATATGGAGTGTTGATGTGCTTTGATTTAATCATGCACTTCGATTTTGATTAAAACAACGAAAATTAATATTTCCAATAAGGCATTCAAATTTAAAGGGTGTTTGGATTTATAGAAATTCAAAAGCATTTATAAAAAAAGTACAAAAAAAAGAAAGAAAGAAAAGAAAATCATATTCAATGGTGAAAGTGTACAAAATAAGTGTCACATTTCTTAGTTGTTAATTACATCATTGCACTAGCATAAGGAATTGCCTTATCCTTAATCCAAGCATCACCATCAATAAACTTATTAGGAGTAAATTCAGCAGCCTCTAATGGAGTAATATTTTTAATTCCTTCCCATTTTACCCTCTTGCTTACATCAGCTCCAGCTCCTTTGTTTTCAACCTCAGCATAGAACAATGTTTTCAGCCCAAAATCACCCATCCAAGGTAGCCATCCCTCCGGTTGGATCAAATCGTCGATTACAGATCCGATTATAATCGTTCGGGAATATTGCTTCCACGGTCGACCCAAATACGCTTTGTTGATGGCTTTGCTCGGTAGGTAAGCCGGGTCGCCCATGAAGTGGCACCCTTGGAACACTAGAGCCGTCGGTTCACGGGGCTCGAGACGACCTTGCGCCGTGACGATGCATTGTTGGTTGTCCATTGGCTTACGTACCACCAACTTTGAGTTTTGGAACACGGCAGCGGAGTTGCCGAAGACGAAGTCGATCGTGCCGCTGATTGTGCAATCGCGGTAGAATTGACGATGTGCGTGTGCGTAGAGAGTGTCTTGGTAGCCGTCCATTTGACAATTGTAGAAGATTGATCGATCGGATTGGACTCGTAGTGCCACGGCTTGGTGCTTTGCTGCTCCTGCGGTGTTCACGAAGCCCATGTCTCGACAGAAGAAATTCGCTCCAATTGCGGCTATTTTAAATTTAAAATAAAATTATTAATAATTAAAAAAAATTAAATGATTATCAAACGTCACAGTCAGTAGACTCACCGAAGGTAGCGGTTTTGAAAGTTTGTACGCCATCGATAAAGTTCAAACTACCGGTAACAACCGTTTTGGTGGGACCGTCGCCGTACATTGTGACATGTGTCAATGCCTTGGGAATCACAACAATTTCTTTGTAAATTCCAGCCTTCACATAAATCACAAATGTTTTGTTGCTCTTTTTTGGAATATCAACCAAAGCTTCATTAATCGTTTTGTATTTTCCACTTCCATCTTGTGCCACAACCAAATCCGGCTTAATCGCCGGGGTCCCGACTTGCATCAACTTCCTCATTCCTTCGCTCGCCCACGACGGAATGTCACCGTCATTCAACAGCCTCCTCCCCACCTTCACCCCAGCCGGCATCGATCCCAACATCGTCGACAACTCCGACACAATCGCCAACCCGTTGCTCGTCATTTGTTGAGCCGACTTCAAAAAGCTCTTCATTTTCTCTCCAGAATCCCCCGTCGTGTTTTCGAATCCATCCAAACATGTTTGTTCATACGTGAGGGCTCCACTCAGCCAGATCTTTAAATCATTGACGAAATCGTTGAGTTTTGCCATTTCGAAGGTACCGATTCGGGTGAACGATTCGTTTAAATCGTCGATGGCGTATTCGAGAAGCTCGCGACAGTTTTGCAACGCTTGGTTAGCTCTTGGATCCTTAGCGAGTTCTTGAAGTGTGGTGGAGTTTCTAATCGCCGAGTTGAGCCTCTCCGTGGCGATTTTCAAGCCTGCTTTCGCAAGTTCTCTCGGGTTACTCGTGTTGCCAGCTTCAGCCATTAGGCTTTGCTCGCAGTCTTCTTTGTAATCGGTAGGCTGACAAATGGCTTTGATTGCTTTTGTCGTCGTCGTAATTTCCCCGGCTCCGTCCCCGTTATTCTTGGCTTCCCCTTCGTGTGGGGAGTTGTTGACACCGACGGTAACAGCCACGACCATGGCTACGAGGATTAGACCAGAGACGCCAACCATGGCGACATTCTTCTTCTTTTTGTCACCTTCAGCATTGTTCGACATTTTGAATTTATTAAAAAAAGAAAAAAAAAAACCTTATTCGCAGGGTTTTTGAAATATTTATTTATTTATTTTTTTTTTTTTTTCAGAGCCGTAGGGGCTCTAAGGTAGAGAGAAGATTGATTACCCCTCGAGCTCTGATTTGGAAGAGAATGGTGAAAACGTGTGAATTTAAAGGGGGATAGGGAGGTAAAAAATAGTAAGTAATTTGAATGGTGGTTAATTTCTGCTCCTAAATGGGCGGTAAAAACCGAATGTAATTATTTGAATGGTAGTTATTTCTGTTGCTAATTTGGAACGGTAAAAAAGTGGCGAATGGGCGGTCAAAGTTTCAACCTTTACTTACTTTTCCCTATAATTCTGCTTTTTTTCCGTTGATTATCAAATCTTACCCAAAGAAATAGTAGCTAATTTCATTTTTCGTATTAAAAAATATTTGAGGAAAGAGATTATGTTAGTTAAAATTATGGCATATATCAAAAAATAAATAAATAATAAATTTAAAAAGAATAATGTTATAAAAAATCAGAATAATAATCAAAAGAAAATTATAAAAAAAAAAACGTAAAAAAAAGCACACATAATTTACGTGCTTGACTAATGATGTATTAGCTACGTCCACAAATAGAGTAAGAATCGTTTTATTGAGAAATATTTAAATATAAATGGTGTGTTTGGTGGAGGGATTAGAATTAAGTTAAAATGGGCTAAGTTAAGTTGAATGTTAAGTTAATCTATAGTGAGAACATGTTAAATAATTAAGCTCGATTAGGTTAAGATGAGTGTTGTTTGGTACAAGAATTAGGTTAAGCTAAGTGTTAAGTTTTATCTATCATTTTTCAAACATTTTTTAAATGATTCATTCTATTATTTTGTTTTTAATTTTCATTTTTGTCCTCCACAATGTACAAAAGAAAAAAAAAAAACCATTTAAAATAGAAATATCATAATATTCATTGTGTTGATTAATTATAATTTTGATTTCTTTTCAAAAATTTCTATTTTTTAAAATGTATTATTTTAAGTTGACAGTTGACTATTATCAAAAATCTAAAAAATTTATAATATTAAATTAGAAAATAGTTAATTAAAATGCGTGATTTATGATTTTTTTTTTTAAGTACATATTTATGATCATTTTAAATAGCTTTTATGACAATATCTCTGGATAGTTTGTTGTATTTTAGTTAGGGAAAATGTATTAATTATAATTATTGAGATGAAAGTATTAAATTTGATATCTAATTAAAAATTAATTATGTATTTTAAAAAAATACATATATATAATTATGTAAAGTATGTCAAAAATTATAATAATTTTAAAATACTATTTAAAAAGTGACTTATCTTTTAGATTATTCTTAAAATAAAATACATATTTTTCAAAGATTAACAAAATTACTGCTTTATTCTGTTTATCACTGCTTTATTTCGTTGATTATAAAATCTGAGTATCTTACCCAAACAAATAGTAGCTAACTTCGTTTTTTGTATTAAATAATAACGTGTAATCACATAATTATTAATTTATACAAAATATTAACTAAAATTATGGCATATATCAAATTTATTTAAATTTAAAAAGATAATGTTGTGAAAATCAAAATAATATTCTAAAAGAAAATTGTAAAAGAACGTGAAAAAGAACACACATAATTTACGTGATTATATCCACGAATGGAGAAGAAAATCATTTTGTTGAGGAGATATAAGTCCACAATGTACACCAACAATTTTTTAAAATGTCGATTTATATAAAAGCTATGCCAATAGATTGTGTGTTGAATTGTATTAACACTAAACAATAAAATCATTGTGTTATTGATCTCTTCGAATGAAATTATAACAATTTTTATTCTTAATTAAATTAAAGTCTCAACAAATTTTTTTTTTTTTTTTAATTCATCAAAAGTGAGAGAATTGGAAATGTTTCTTATTTCTTAAAACAATTTTTGTTTAATAACCATACATATTCAAAGGGTTGTTTGTTTTGTGTTAAAAAAAAAAAATGTTGAATTAGGCTAAAAGTTAGTTTTTAAAGTTTTTTTCTTGGTTGAGAACCTGTTTGAGACTAAGGAACGTCAGCAATCAGAAAGCGACACGTGGTTGACTTGCAATTTTTTCTTTTAACTTTTTTTCTCTCTTATTTATTCAAGTATATTAAAAAAATTTATTTAAAAATATTCATAAATGTCACATCATATCAAAAACAACAAACAATTTTCATCGCTCCTCCGTAAACACTCTTCAAACGAACAAAAAATCAATAACACATATTTCTAAATATTCTACCAAAACCTTCAAATAAACGAGCTATTATAAACACTAAAAATAACTGCTCCATAAAATCTCAAACAAACACACTATTTTCCATCTTTTCATTACTTCCTATCTATAAAATATTTTTTAAGGATATTTTATGAGTAATAAAAAATGAAATAAATTCTATGGATCATTTTAGAAAAAATATATATATATATATA
>JBBMEG010000004.1:11286006-11309761 GCA_037832605.1 Cyclanthera cordifolia
GTCTCTAGCCAAATGTGCTACCTACATCAACTTCCCTAGAAATAATAGGTTGGACACTATTTGTTATTGTTAAAATAAAAATAGGCCATATTAGAAAAAAAACAACTAAAGACAAGTTCAAGAGAGAAAAAAAAAACTATATTACAAAAACATTAGGTAGGATACATTTTAAAATAAACTCGAAAGATTGTTTCAACCAATGAATTTTTGACATGTTTTTTTAATAGTTAACTATAATTGGAATGAAATTCAAATTCATAAACTAATTGTTAATAAAAATAGTAAAATACATTAATACATAGAAATAGTAAACCAAATGACTTAAATTATATCGTAATAACAGACACCAAGATATAGTTCTTGAATTATACTTATCTATTCGTAGTTGTAAAATTTTAAAGAAAAATAAATAAAATAATTATAAATAATAAATAATAAATAGCAATTTATATTTGACCAAAATAAAGATGCTTACTCCAAATTATGAGAAAGTGTTATTTTTAGAAAATGTAAATTTAAAAGATCGTCTATAATTTTATTTTAAATTAAAAAAAAAATCTCAAAATAAACAGTGTAGAATATTCTGTGTGGACTGGAGAGCTTCATGGAATAAGCAAAATCTATGAATTAGTGGCTACCGACGAGCCAGTTGGCCACTGGGGGCCGATGGACAGCAATTATTCAATTTCACAATAGCCATAATAAGTTGGACCAGATTTTGTTTATTTGGTACTTTATTGATTTTCTATTTAAAAAGATTAGATTTTTCTTTTATTGAAAATAACAAATGTATCTACTGGATGGAGTGGTAGGAATATTGTCGAAGGTTTTATTATCCTATTTGATCACACTTTTTAATATGTTATCAGAGTTTATAAACTCAAACGAGTACAAAGGTATTTGATCTAAAAAAATTTAGTCAATAGTATGGGTCTCGAGATTTTTTTTATTTTTTTTTTATTTTTAAATTTTAAGTGAGGAACTCAAACTCGTGACCTCTGAAGATGTGTTTGAAGCAAAGGGAATGAAAATAATTATGGGAGGAATGAGAATTAGGGAAAGAATGAAAAAGAATATAATTATGAGAAGAATGATTAATTGTGTTTGAGTGAAGAGAATGATAATGAGAAAGTAAAATAATTAGTATAATGTGAGTAGAAAATAGTTATAGAGAGCAGAAAAATATTATGGAAAAAATAAAAAATAGTTAAAAAAAAAAATAAAAATTTGATTTTGAAAAAACGTGATTATAGGAAGAATGATTCTCGGTGGCCCAAACACCAAAAATCATTTCCTTTCTCATTTTCTCCCTATATCAATAGTGCCCAAATATCCCTCAGACGGCTAATCTAGACTAATGTTGGTGTGCTATTGCACATATTAGCTACATCACAATATTCAACCAAAGAAAAAAACAAGTGGATTCAATCAATACACGTGTGAAAGCAGAATTACCAGTTTCAATACAAGGTGGCAATTGAATGGGCATAGAGATAGAGACAGAACATTAAATGCCCAAATTAGGACAAAATTATTGTATTAATTGAATGAGTATTACAAGTCCTAATTTTTTAAAATGTGCCTTTATGAAAGCCATCATTTCAGCCCAACCCACTGACCCTTTCACCTTCTCTTTCTCTCCCATCTTATTTTTCCTTTTAAAAAATCGGAAATAGTATAAATGAAACATTTAATTTAAAGAATAAATGAATTAATTTGACCTAAGAAAACAGGGGGCTATCATAAAGTTTTCAATGAAAAACTTGAGATGCATAGTACTCACTCTCATTGAACACAGGTCTTAAATCTTCTTTGCTGAGGAATTCCAATGGAAAGGAAACAAGATGTCCCTTCACTGAACTTAATCTCTCCATTGGATCAACCCTCTCAATTTCTCCATTCTTGTAAAACTCCAGATTCTCAGGTGCAATTCCTAAATCTATTGTGGTGTGGCTTAATCTTTCTTTCCAGAACGCGACGCTTTGTCGCAGTCCTGCTCTGTATTTAAATCAACGTATATAAGTTGTTATATCGAGAAAAAATAATCCGGATTCGACATATTCTGTAACAGAGATGTATAAATCATACCTGGAATTTATGAGGTCATTTGGTAGGCAAGAAAAAACATCTTGGTATATTCCTGTGTTTGTCTGTTCAAAAAAACACCCGTTCAATGTCAGCGGTCTTACAGGATTAAATACAGTGTAAAAACAATACATATCAACAACAGAAAACTCGTGCTAATATGGTGTAGCAACATAGAAGGAGAATGAAAACATTTAATCTAAGGTTTCGATTTTTTTTTAAACCAAAATAGACTGAACCTAATCAAGAGGTTCTTGGTTTCTCGATCAAGAGGTTCTTGGTTCGAATCTTCCAATCCTTGAATATTATTATTATACTAAAAAACTAACTTTGTAATAGGTAAGAGAGTCCAAATTAGTTTGGGAGTACTTCGACTATTCTCCTCGCTATCATATGGTTACTTAACTAATATCGAACAAACAACTAACTAGAGGTGTATGTCTATGATCGATCATGGATTTGAATCTCTCACCTCAATTATTATTTAACAGGAAGAGCTTGATTTTTTTTTTATTGAGATTTACATGGTCCTTATTGACTACTGGCCACCCATGTATCGTTTATTTTGAGTTATCGCTGCCTTTGGTAAAACTGCTTAACTCCCAAGAGGAGGATCCAAGCAACTAATATTTTTTTTCTCTCTCATTCTCATCATTTTTTTTCCGCGTTATAGATTCATTGTATATTAGCGTATACCTAATCACATTATTATTCCAGATTAAGTGATATATTCTCATCAAAGATCTAATCAGCCAACAAGCATTTGACAACATTTTGTCTCGTATAAGAAAGGAGAAAGCTTACATGGTAGTCTAGCTATAAGCCGTAATTGGAATAGCTTCTCTTTTTTTTCTTTTTCTTTTTTTTTTTCCTTTTTCCTAGCCGTATTAGTTTTTTGTTTTAAGAAATTGTGTTGGTCTTTCACCGACTTTACAATAGCATCACCTTTTCTTAAAGAAAATTTGAGATTTTATCCAAATTCCAAAAGCAATAACAGTGTTTAAAAAAAATTACATTTCAGCTTTTAAAATTTGATTTGAAGTCGAAAACATTCTTAAAAAGTAGATAACAAAACAAAGAAATCATAAGAGATAAATAGTGTTTATAAGTTAAAATTTTCAAAAACCAGAAATCAAATATCAAGAAAAGAACGAGATCCAAGTTTTTTGCTGGGTGACACCTAGGACCTTAGAAAAGCTATTCGCATAACAATATCATGAAAACTATTAGCATCTTTAGGTTTTCTCACCTTAGCAGTTCCCATCCATGTATCCTTGTAGGTTGAATCCGCAACTGGGTCAACTATTTGATTGATCTAGAGAAAACAAAACCACTTCATAATCAGTCACTTAATATAAGTGTTTAAACATGCAAATTGTAGCATTGAAAACTACAACATAAATTCCTTTTTTAATTCAAGCGCCAGATAAAGCTTGCAACTCTTCCAATAGTAGAAATCCTTGCTTCCTAATCCTAAGAGCCGATTGGTTCATTCACCACAAACTAACCTGTCCGGGACGAAGACCGAGATGTTCAGACCAAAGAGACAGACGCAGACTCCAACAAAATTTTCCCGCTTTCCAAGGTTGTCCTCCCATGTATGAATTGATTAGTTCATTATCTTCAATAACAATAGCAATCTGAGAGGAGAAAGTATATTAGTTATTGAACTTATTCAAAGCATTTCAAAGAGGGAGGAGAGTATTGAGAACTGACATTTTCAAAACCTAACCATTTGGATTTTAGTTTGACACAAAGAAAAAAAAACTTCGCCGTTATTTGTTAAATTTTCAAGCATGTGGCAAATTGACAGTCACTAAACATTTTATTAATGTTAAAATGAAACAGAAAAAGGCCATAGTTTGACAAAAGAGAAGTGGTACCTCAGAATCCCTAGAACCAAGTAAACTCCTGTCGTTGATGTTAGCTGATCCAATCAAAGCAATACAATCATCGATGATCATAATTTTACTATGTACGTACACCTAAATCCACAACATATAAAGATGTTAACATGTCCCAAAAAGTTCAAAACCAATCAGTTCTATGTCTAACACTTGGATATTTTAGATTGTAGCAAAAAGATGAATGCTGCTATGTATTCCACCCAGAGCCACAAAGCACGTTATAAAAAAAAGCCATAAATGAAATGTGTATGTATATACATACCTGGCTTGTAGCCACGGGACCGCCATCAGAGAGTTTACCATAAGATCTGAGGCCATAGAATGATATATAATCGTGAACTTTGGAACCTAGAAGTTCATAAAGATTATGCAATATCGAATTCGGTCCTCGGCATATAGTTCGATACTGCCAATGCATTATAGCTCTAACTGATGCTGCACCACTGTCATCCAGACCCCCCTGTCAAACTTGAGAATCAGATTGGAGAAAAGATATATAAACTCAAATAATAAGCCAGCAAAGAAAAGAGCGGGCAATATCCAAAAACTAGAACCTGAAATCCAGGTAAGAGTGGTATGACAATTATAACCCTAAAAGTCTTCTTTTCACGATAAGCTCTCATTATTCGGCGGTATAATGCTTCTAACACACGATTTCGTATTGAGTCATCTCCTGAAAGGCCTGATATGAAAAATTGATTCTGGGAAGAAATATAAAGTATCAATACCTTTGACTACAAGGAATCATATATCAACATGTTTTATTAGAAAATGAAGAAGGTTTCACACAGTTAAAAATCATATACCTCAATATAGATAAAATGTTCTGCTTTCTCAATAAGAGAGCAATACGCAGTGTGAATGCTCTCTTCAGTTTGGCTCGTCCCAGCAGACCACTGACTAACACTTCGAATAACCTGAAAGAAACAATCACCAGCATTAGAACATTCTAACACTTAGGCAACTGAAAAATTATTGACCACCAGATTTAATAATATTTTTACAGGTGAGGGCAAATTTTGAATATGCATCCGATCAATTTAAACAGAAAGGGCGTTGCTTTAGTAAAATGCATATGAAACTTCGAATGGTGAAAGCAAGAACCAGAGACAATTATGAACTCTTTTATCCATATCTTCTTCATGCAACTCACCTGGCATCGACATGAAACACAAGGACCAACTTGCCCGGATTCATCTGTGAAGCCACCATGATGTCCCCTGTCTTGTGTTTCCCACCACTCCAAATCTGAACTTTTAACACGATGATGCGTTTTTCCATCTCCAAACAGCTTTCCGTACGAATCCAAATAGTCAAGATCGTCAACAAAGCCTTTCAGAGGCATATCTGGTACTATGGGTTCAACTTTGATCTTCCTAAAAGAGAAGGATAGACCGCCATTAATCTTACTCGTCTGATCAAGGGGATTAGCCATAGGCTCCAGTCCATTTAAGTTTAGACATTCATTTTGAGCATCCTGTTCATCAGCCTCTTGAGGCAAAAGCAACGGAATATCATGAAAAGACGATCCTCGAGAAAATGAATCTTGCACTGATGATCCTTTAGAATCTTCAAAACTCTTCTTTTGAGCCTCTGACTCTCGGCTATTCCACAAGTAATGAGGAATGACCATATGTTGTTGAGGCATAAGTAAAGGAATCGCCTGCTCATTGGGGGCTTTATTTCTCTGCAGGAATACATGCCGATTAGGATAAGGTGTCAGAACTATTCGTTCAAGAGTATCAACGCACTCTGACCTTAGCATAATTCCAGCGTTGAACAAAATGCCTGGCTATGTCTCGACAAGGTGGTCCTGAAAGTGCACAGTGGACATCATGCCAAGGCATGCGAGGATACTTCCCTCGATCCAACTCATCTTTCATGGTATCTTCCCATGAATTTGGCTCGGATTCTCTGAATCAATCATATGTGAAATAGCAAATTATGCAGGAATCAAAACAACAGAATAGTAGCTACCCGAAAATTCATAAATAATCATAATTCATAACTAATTATCATCTTTGCAGCTCAATAGAACCACGGGACAAATGGAACAATCCAAGTTCGAATGTAACAAGTACCCAAGAAGGTTCCAGGAAAAATGTTCCTGCAGCAGAAAATGGTTGAACTTACCTTGGATTATAGTAGTCCTTCCCGGGCCATACTGAAGGTGGAAAATCCCCAACTTTATGTTCTGGTGTATCATAACGACCAAAGCATAAATCCAGTCCTCCAATAAAGCATACATGGTAATCGACAATGACAAGTTTTTCATGGTGAGACCTATATTAACCACAAAATAATATTAGAGGCCGGAAAACATAGACCTATTTGAAATAAAAACATATAGATTATGTCCGAGAAAGTGAACACATACCACAAGTACACACCACTGGAGAAGTGGTCGGGGTAGCGTAATACTCTTACGTTTTCATGGATGCTAAGAAGTTTTTTCTTGCTATAAACGCTGTTAATTTTTAAAGCAAGGGCAACCTCTTTGTAGAGAAGAATGTATATCTGTATAAAAAATACACAAATTCATGTCATCAGAGATGAGAACAATAAAGTGTATTAGGAGAAAGAATGTAAGGAACAGACACTCCTTTGAATTAAAATAATATATTACAATTTTGCTAATTTCATGTATGATGGACTCATGGAATCTAAGCCAAATTCACAGGTAGATACCATGAAAGATGAGTTGGATGAGTCAGGAAATCAGAACCAATTTCAAGGAAATATACCTATACTTTTTGAATTTCATAGCATTCTAACTCAGCAAATCATTTTCAACTCTTAACACCACATACAATTAAATAATCAGAAGTTCATGAAATTTGAATATGCTAAGAAGCAATTCGTGAACTTATATTATAAACAAATAATAAGATATTCATGAATTTATATAATGTGATACCTGAACCCCTTCCTTAGCTTTTGCTTCAAGTAAAGCATCAAGACGAGATGAAGCATTTGAAATAAAAGGACGCTGCAGATACAACTCTGGGCAAAGCCACCAGCCACAAATGAAAATCTACAAAAGATTCCCCAATCAGCCAACAATAGTTGCCCTAGAAAATAACGAACGCTAATCTAGTGTCATAAATTAAAGAGAAGGGTTAAAGGCGGGGGAGAGAATGAATACCTCTGATTTTGCATGTTCAATGGAAAAGGCAATAGCTTCAAAAGCTGCTTGGCCATCGATGAACCACTGAGCCTTACTACCATCATCTGTCAAACCCCTTGGTGGTGCAAAAGAACCAAAACGGTGAGGATGACACCATCCCTCGGGAGGCCTAAGTCCGGCATCATTAATTGCAGCAACCCAGTCGTTAACCTTGGTTCCGTTCTTTGCTCTAATCCTAATATTCCTATTTCCACATGTCACCTAACATTTCCAAACATAGATTTAAACTTTCCATAAAAAAATCCTAATAAGAACAATGTTGAATTATGTTAAATCACCCATCAACTCTTCCAAAGCTGGTGGGTAGGGTAAATTTAATTTATCAACCAACAAACAAAACTTCATCACGAACAAAAGTGTATCACAACTTAATTAATACTGGCGAAATTAAAATCCATCTTAATTGCCACCATTTAGGAGGCAATGAGCAGCACCACATTTAGAAACAGAAACAAATTAAATCACCAACAATATACAAGAATGAAAATTTCACTACCTTAAACGAATGTCGTAATGGATTTCGCTCTTTAATTTCCTTTGCCAAAGATACTCGTCCATCTCCATTGCCATCAGAAGTAGGTAGCACATCAAAAACTATGATATCCATTGGTTGAGTGTCAAAAGGATCTCCCAACAAGGCCAAAAATCCAGGTTTTATTACAGCCCAGACCTACAGAATCCAACCAACAATATAGATTTGTATATTTAAAAGCTTATCAATTATTAAGTTGTAAGAGGGTGAGGGAGATCCAAGAAGTTAATAGTTATGGCGCAAAAAGCGGGGAAAGAACGAAGCAAAGTTAGTGCAACTCTAGAAGATTTACATGATAAAATGAAGCATTATCATGTGTAAATGAGAATGAAAAACATATTGCATAACCAGTGGTTTCTTTCACGGTTAATTGAACAATTTAACTACAGAAGGAAAAAGCCCCTTACTTTTTGCCAATTGTCGTTACAACAACCAAACCACAAGCATAGACAGCATTTCTTAGAGTCGTCTTCCCTTGAAATTTTAGGTAGATGCTTCACCATAACATAATCCTCTTTCAACTTTGGACCGTATTCGGGTGAAAATGATAACTTAGAGACCTCCAAAAACCTGCAAACCTACAATTTATGAATTTAAAAGAAATTATAATAATAATAATATATCATAAATGAGGGTAAAAATGGTTTAGTTTACATTCAATTCTTCAAAATTTAACACTCGAATATCAAACAACTAAAAAATGGAGCCTAGACACAGAGATTGGCATCAAAGATTTTCTATATTAACATATACGCATCAAGATGTCTTGAATCTTGAAGTGAATGTAAGGTTTAGCATAAAAATGCCTTTTGTTCATAAGAAAGTATAAACGCGGATCAGATTGAAAGTTTCTTCCATAAATCCTATGGGATTCTCTCTCTTGCTTGTTCTTTCTCGGTATCACTCACTAGCTTTCTCAACTATCCTTTGAAACACACAAGTGAATTAGGAAGTAAAACACCCCAACGAAGGTTGAAAGAACCAAAAAGTAACTTTACTGAAAACCTTGCACTCACCCTAATTAGATTCAAAAAATTCCATTATACAATATCTTGCAAGGAAAAAGTGAATCGAGTTATAAACTACTCATTGATTAAAAAAAAATAAAAATAAAAAAGAGAGAGGAAAAAAAAAAAGAAAAGAAAGAAATGCAAGCTAATTTGAAATCTAAAACTACTCATTAGCTTATGCAGAAGATAAATTAAGTAAATTTTCTCAAGAAATATCAGCTTGGACAGAATATATATTAATTGTAATTCAATTTTAAATTTTAAATTTAAAAGTAGAAAAAAAAAACAACATTTTGAAGCTAAAGAGCCAACTGCCAAGTACCCCCGAGCTTTATTTCAGCAAGAGATTCTCAGCAAAGAGTTCAATGATGACGTCCATTATAAAACACTAATGCATTAGCAAATGCCCTTAGATGTTATTATAGAGGTAATAGCTAGAAACTTTATCAAGACTAAACTAACTACCTACAAGTAACTGCAATGTTCTTCCCATCAATTTCTTGATTACCATATGTTCATATGTTGTAGTATCAAGAATAAAGTCACCAATTCTAAACTAGTGCAAAAACAATTTCCACAAAAAACCAAGCTCTCATATGGAAATGCAAGAAGATAAACAGGCTTTAAAAATAACAAAAAAACCCACTGCCAAATGAGCCTATACAATGAATTCACCTATACCTCTCGAGAGTTGACAATATCCATGTTACTTAAGAAGTGATTCAAATACCCTTGCATTGCATTCTTAGCTCTATCAGACATGGAATGTTGCCTTCCTAAGGCAGGCCGAATGATAGGTAAGGCAGCACTGGATGGAACATCCCTGTAATGAAGTAAAATAACCATAAGTATAATAGCTGTTACTCCTAATTGGAAGAGCTACATGAACAAGTTCTTCCAATTTTGCTTTGAGTAAAGCTGAAGAATACCTATTTTTAGAACTTTCAAGAGGATCGGCCTCCTCATCCGGTCCATCCTCATCTGGGATCACTGTTGTGTGTTCTCCTATTCCTAGATTTTGAAGCCATTCTTTAACCTTTAATAATATTTTCCAATGAAGACTACATCAAAACCCCAAACATTTGTATTAACAATAACTGATCTATGATTTTAAAAATGCATATGAGCATTAAACAGCCAAGAATTGACATGATCAAACCAAAAACCCAGACATGTATTGACTACAGCCGTAGCAATATACAGATTTCAGAGGAGTTAAGAACATTAGAGTTTTAGTCCCTTGTTCGGTTCCATGACATCCTTTGGGCTCGATGCGTATGTATTTTTGTGACTACTAATTATGATAGGTTGGAGCCCTTTTCTAGTTTAGTTTGGCTTCTTTTGAGGGGTATTGAATCCCTTTGTATTATTTCATTTTTACTCAATGAAAATGTGGTTTTTCATTCAAAAATAAAAACAACCATATAACTATATAAATCATCTTATACATACCTGCTCTTGCTTCTCGTGAATTTCCTCAATGAATGCCCGTTTCTTTAATGCGAAATGCAAATAGAATACATGGGAAGCTTTCTTCAACATGCGCCATTTAAACTGTTACAAGAAAGCAAAATCTGTTAAAACATGAATGCTCAAAACTGAAAAGATAAAAAAAAATCTCAAAACGAAGAGGAAAAAATCAGTAGACTACATCTGAAACATTGGCAATAAAACATTTTATTATGCTCCCAATAGTACAAACAACTTGGTAACTCCTACTTCTGATCCGGTGTTTTGGTAGAATACGAAAGAACCATCATAAATAAAAATAGAAATAGGGTATCGAAATAAAGCTCTAAATCCAATACATAATAAACTTGAGTTAATTCAGCAGCTAACCGATTCGATTCTCCTGTATTCTTCACAATGAACAAAAAAAAACACAAAAAATCTCACAAATCCAACTGAACCTTCCTAAACCAAATTCGTATTGAACAACACCAGAAATGTGAAGTAATTCAGCAGCGGAAACAAAATCACCAACCGATGCTAAAATTATAATAAAAAAAAATTCAAAGAGATATTGGCACCTGCTTGTACTGGCACTCGATTGTGTAAGAAAGAAGCATCGGACTGATGTCGCCGGCATCAGGGCGAGAAACGGAGATAATTGTGGCCTTGGGCAACTCATCGAAAATCCTCGTCGGCTCAGGAGCGTCGTGATGAAACGAGAAAAAAGACGCAGTCGAAGCCGTCGGCGGCTCCGATTGCATTTGAACGTATCGAGGCCCGCCTCCGGCCATCAACTGCTCCGATCCCATTCCCAATCCGTCCAACGCCACAGCAACGTCGTTTGATCGAATTCGACCTCAATTGAAGATTGATAATCCCTAAAACACAGAAAGAGAAATTGAGCGATCGATTTTTCTTCTTGTTGAAGGTTTTTTCCTTCTCTTTTTTATTTTATTTTATTTTATTATTTTGTTTTTGGCTGTGAACTGCAAGCAACAACACGTCAAAGTGTGAATTTCGCGGGTTTTATTGCAATGTGGGTTTCGGGTCGTTTAAATTATTGGTGTTTCGCTTAAATGCTTGACATTGAGAAACTATCGGCAAGTTCATTTATATATGCTTTGCATATTTATTCTTTTCCATAATTATAAATTTTCCGTTTTTTCATAGAAAATGGAATGAAATTAAAATGTTATTAATGAATTCTTTTTTTTTTTGAGGGGTGTTATTAATGATATTGAATAATGATATAATGCATCATTTTATAAGATGACATTATACCACATTCATAAAAGAAAAAAAAAAAAACAATAAGGCTTATTTTATTTATTAAATTTTTTTTTTTTAGACAGGCTTATTTATTTTTTTAAATGTGGTTGAAAAATAAAATTGGTAGCATTACATCGATATAATTCATTTTTAAAGGTTAAAAAAATGAATTTTTAACATGTGTTATTTAATTCAAGAAATTTTATTTGGATAGTTTTTTTTTTCTTTTTTTTTTTTTTTTTGCGTCTGTTTTAATTATAAGATTTTTTATAAAATATATCATCCACATTAAAATTGGAGTGTTTTTTTTTTTTTTTCATATTCAAACTATGACCTTCAACCTATTTTGATTGAAACAATTATTTGTCCCAATTAAAAATTACCTATGATACTAATTGAAACTTCCATGATAGAGCTGTTATTATTATTATTTAATTATTTATGAAAAACCACAATTTTGTTTTAGTTTAACTAGTTGGAAAAACCTTTCCTAACTACAGAATTATAAACAGAAAATAATCGAGAAATTAAAAGGAAAAACAATTAAAGAAAACACAAAATTTATGTGGAAAAACTCCTCAACCGGAGAAAAACCACGGATAAAAAAAATTTTTACTGTGTGAAAAATTGTTGCAATCACACATAATTCTTTCCCCGACCACAATTACATAAACACTCTCTTCAAAGCTTATATACTACTCACACTAGAAAATACAAGAGGAATTTCACTAGAGTTAGCACACCAAGCTTAAAATGCTTCTATCTGAGATGTCTAGAATCTAAGGTTTCATGCTACTTTTATATAGTGATTGGAGCACACCACTTCTTTTAGGTTTCCGGTTCTTAGGACCTTTCCGAATCCTTTTAGGTTTCCGATTCTTAAGACCATTCCGAATCTTTTTAGTTTTTCGATGTGAAAATATCTTCTTCTAATATTTTGTCAAAACTCAACGTAACTAATAGTGAACATGATTAAACCTACGAACTCGTAACTTTATAACTCAAGATATTTTATTTTACTCTCTGCGTCAAAAAAAAAAAACTATATTTCATCCACGTTTTTTCATCCTTTCCTTCCAAAAAAACCTCTTTGTATATCTAAAGGTTAACCATTTTTTTCTTAATTAATTAATTATATACTAGCAAAGTGTTGCTCACAATTGGTGTACCTATTTTCAATTGATATATCAAATATATTAACCCTCATAAATTTGTACAAATTACTTTTATAGAATTTTTCTTAATCAATTAAAAGTTAATGATAACATTTTTCTTTTTGTGTTAGTAGTAAGAAAGTAACGTACCGTGTTTATTTTTTACATGTCATAAGAATTTACCGATGTCTTTATAAGATTAAATATAAAAATACTTTGTACGTAAGTTAAATTGTATAATATAAAGACAAATTATAAATATAACCTCAAATATTTTTTTATATATAAATTCAGATGTTGTTGAATTTAAAAAATAATAATGGATTTTGCATTTTAATTTCTTTTTGTACTCGAATTTTGTAATAGTTTAAAATTATGAATCTAGCTACTAGTTACCATTATAATTTTAGGGTTCTTTACTATTATATATAACCAAAACTTTGGCACTTTCTTCCGTCAATTTGTGCATTTGCATTTTTTGCTTCTACAGACACGTGGAATTAGTCTATCAAGACAGCCAAAACCAACGACAACACGTAACCTAACGCCGGCTAGTATTTGTTTGAGATACAACGTAACAAGAATGGTAAGATGATAGATAATATTTTCAGTTGAGATATAAATAAGATGTGTTTTGGGAAGGGAATTAAAATGATTATGGGGTATAAAAATTAGAAAGAGAATAAAAAAAAGGAATCTTTATATTTTGATGAATATAATAATGGACGAAGAAAATAAAATAATAAGTATGACTTTAATAAAAAAATTGTTCCAACGAAAATACAAAGTTATGAGAGCAATGAAAATAAGTAGGCGAATAATATAAACATATTTTTGGGAAAATGTGATCGTGAAAAATTGATTCTCAAATCGCTTAAACACCAAAAATCATTTTCATTCTTCTCATTTATTCTCGATTGTCAATATCATTCTTCTCATTTGTCCTTTGGCTTCGAATTAGGCCAAGGGCTGCTTCAAAATGATCTCGAATTAGGCTAGACCTGCTATGGGAAAACCCAGTGGTCGTGTTGGAATCGACCTGGGGGTATAGTACATACTCTTACATATCCATACATTTCCAAAAAAGTTATTAGGATTGTGATGGTATGATTATGTAATTACAAAAAAAAAAAAAAAAAAAAAAAAAGAAAAAAAAAAAGGAGTGCACACTTGGCTTGTCATGCATTCGTGTTGCACAGGGGTATGAGTATCATAACCATCTTTGAAATGGCTAACAAAAACCCGTTTGAAAACGTGTGTTTCAAAAATACATTTGGTCTCTTAGGTGTGTTTGCGATGTTCATACTTGTACATGTTGTAATGTGAATACACCTTCCTTTAGTTCCAAACTCCATTCAATAAATAGATGTACATTCCATGGCGAATGTGGCTTTGACGTTGAGAATGTTGTGACAATTCCTTCAATCCGCTCGAGTACGCTTGTGACATATGCTTTAGCTAGTATGCCCGAGTCTCCAGTTTCAATGTTATCTTTTATTGAAATTTAGAAAATATAAGGGACAATTGAGTAAATGTCTAAAATTAGGAAAGTGAATGTGGAGTAACTCGCCTAGCACATTAAATAGTAGATCGAACAAATTCTTGGTTTCCTTGTACACTTGAGAACATCATCGCAAAGCCGTCACCGACTTCCCTTACAATATACATACACCTTTGAGATGAACCCACTCCTCTAATTCGAAGCTCAAACTGATTATTTACAACTCACAGCATTGAGCCTACTGTGACCGTAAATTAGTCTCAATGATGCGTTCGTGGTGTCCATACTTGTACATAATGTTTTAATTTCAGTTAAAATGCAACACCTCATGTACAGAACTAGTCCCTCTGATGTATTTATGGTGTCCATACTTATATATACTTTTCATTCAAATCATATTTGCCTAGTAACATTGAGCCCATCGATAACAACTCTTCTCACTCATGTATTTGTGGTGTTCATACATGTCCATATGTTTGTAGTTTTAATAAAAATGCAACATGATCATTCGCAAATCTAATAGACATCCACTACAACTTTCTATTTTCAGTTAGAGATATAACTTTTTCTTTGCCGGTGCAATCTTTGTAAAGTATACACTTAAACTTTAAGAATTTTGTAAACAATGTCAAAATTATGCATTCAAATTAAATGAATGTTAATTTCTTTCAACAACAACTTAAGAACAAATTTATAAAACTTTGACAAACTAATACATTAAATTTACTTTTATGCAACGTTCTTGAATGTTTTCTCGGTGTGATAAAGAATTCTTCAAATTTTAATTTCAGCATCTTCAGAAAAAGAACGAAGTGTGTAGAGAAGAAATCAATTGAACACGATTGTGTAGAGGTTGCTTCCATGGATATGAATGGTTACTAAAAACCATTGTTGAAAAAGTTGGATCATAGTTGAGCATATAAATATATTCCACATGGTCGTTTCTCTTTTAAAAATTTTGTTATGTAATCAGAAGGTTCCTTTACTATCTCGGATTTCCTTCGAACTTAAGTTCTAAGCATCATCAAATTTGTCTACGTATAAAATTTTTCCAACGCCATTAAATTTGGAAGAAAAATTGAAGTTTTAATAATAATAATTTCAAAAAATTCAGTCATATATTCGATTTGAATTAAATCAAAATTGTTTTAATTTTGTTTTTTCTAAATAATTACATTTAAAAAAATTATTAAAAATCTAGAATTTTTGTTAAAAAGATGTGAGATAATTTGAAATAGAAGATAAGTTTGTGGATGGAGGCTTAATTTGTGGAACCATTTAGATTTTATTAAACTAATGAAAAATTCAAAGGTTAAGAATATTAAATTAAATTGAGAATATTTAAGGAAGTAAAAATTTAATCTCTCTCCCCTAATTTCGATTAGGCAAAAAATTAAAATCTTAAAAAACTAGATATTATCTTAATTAATTTCTCCAATCTATACATTTACTACCATTTCCCACCAGCCCAATTTTTGGACAGACCTACACAATTCACATTCCTAGAATTATGTACACACTTGATTAAATTTACAATTGTTGGGCTGCTTTTTATTTTCTGGTCCATTAGCCCACCAACAAGTCCAATAAAGGTATTCAGGCCCATATCTGGCCGGCCCAACTCACGATTTAATAAAGGCGAATAGATGCCGTGAGAGAATTGGTCTAGCCTCGCGTTTCTTACACGCGCCTTCTTCGGATTCTACTGTCGTGGCGTTGCACGTCCGCCTTCTCCTTTTCCTCTTTGATTTTGTTTCTTTTCTCTCTTCAAGTTTCCAATTTTTCTAAACCCTAGATCGCTCATCTTCAAAATCCTAATTATTTTTCAATTCAAAATTCTTCCAATTCAATGGATACATCCGTGATCGCAGGAACCCTTTCAATCGTCGCCAACAATAGTCTTGGCTTCTCCAAATTCCTCAACCGCCTCGATTTCGTATCCAATTCCTGCATCTCCTCTACCGATTCAATCACCGACCAAATCCCGTCGTTTTCCGCCGCCGGATCCCTTCAGTTATCGGCCGCACTGTTCCCTGTCGCAACCGTTGCGCCGCCGCCTGTCAAATGGATTTCGCGTCGATCGGCTTCTCGGACGTTTCTCCGTAGAAAGCGCCGCACAAAGCGTAGACTGCACAGCGATGACTCCGATGCCGGCGAGAATAACGGATTCAGCGGCGGCGATTCTGACGGATCGGACGGCGGATGTGGGGGTAGCGGTAGCAGCGGTGGTGGTTGGAATTTCGGAAGATTTGGGGGGAGTGATTGGGACGAATCGTCATCGTCGTCTTCTTCTTCTTCTTCTAATCCAGCGTATTATTTTGTTTACGAGGTGGTTTGTTGGATCGCGCTCTCTAATTGTATTCATTTTGCGTTCAAGAAGGTTGTTAGATTTGCAGCCGATACAATTGGGAACTCTGGAAGGGGAAAATTGCCGATGAGATTAATCTCTGTCTGTTGATCGGTACATTTCTCTTCTCTATGATCTATCTCTGGAAGGGAATTATAGCTATAAATCTCTCGTATTCAGTTGACATTGGCTATGTATATTTTTGTAAATATACACATTGATTAATCTTAGTAAATTGTTCCGAAATTATACATGGAAATCGATGCCTTTGAGATTGATATCGTGGTTAGAGTTTAGGCATTTTGTTGAGCTCTCTTTGTCTGGTCTTATAATTTCTTAAACTTTTTAACTTCGAAATTTGCACTAGAATCATTAAAGCCTCTTAGGCTGCGCTCACATGTATTGAAGTCTCCACGGATCATAACAATTTGAACCAGTATTACTTGCACTTTATTCCTATTACTGATAAACTGATAACTGGTAATGATAGTGATGATAGTATAGATAATTCTTTTGGAAATTTTGTTTAACTCGTGATTGTTGTTATTTATTTATTATTAATGTTTTGATTTGTAATCATGGTTGATGTGTGTTCTTTTAACGTTGAGTTTAGCCTTCAAGAACATTGATTCCTATGATTAAAATTAAGAGATAAAGAACAATAAGGGTTTGATTTAGTGGTAAAAAAAGAAAAGAAAAGAGGGTTTTGAGATTCAAGAAGTTATGGGTGAGTTTATAGCATAATGTACTCAATGATGTAGTTGAAATGTCCAGATGTGCAAGTTCGTTTGTACACTAAAGAGGAGTTAATGATAGTTGAATATAGATTGATGTTAATAGTGGTTGAGTAATTAATTATTTATGCGAGCATTGGTGTCAGACGTGGTTGAATGATATGTTTGATGAAGTTATTTGATAGAAGATTCGATAAGTAGTTAAGAGTAGATGAAACAATGAATAGTTTTTTAGTAGTGGTTTATTACTTATTTTCTATAAAAAACAAACCTAGTTTAAAGAAAAGTCGTGGGTAGAAAACTTTTGCTTGTTTTTGTTTCACCCATTGGTTTTGACTTTCTTAGAGACAGCCTGGTTTTATCTTTTGTTCTGTTATTTTTTATTTTATTCAACTGTCCATAGGCTTTTAATGGGTGAATTTATCCTCCTCTAAATGGGTTGTCAGAATATTTATTATTATTATTTTTGGCACACCTTTGTTGCAATGTTTTAACTTAATTTTTATAAACTCTTTATCTGTACCTTTATTTTGAAAAAAAAAAACAGATTCTTGTTCCATAAGTCTTGATAGGCTGACTTGTGAGGACCTTCTCTTTTAGTTGCTTGGTTGCTGTGATGTCTGCTGTGTTTTTTATTCATCATCTATGTCTGTATGTGCATCCAGTTTAGCAGTTATTATAGTTTTTGTACTTCTGGTGAACTTTTGTTTTTGATTAAATTTTCTTTTAATTTGAGTACTCAGCTGCTTGATGTATAAGGAAAATTCATGCAATTCATGCAATTAGATTATACCTGAGACTGAGACTGAGACTGAAACTCATAGTTGTGCAGTGGATGATGGTGAGTTTTGGAGTTTGTTGTTAATTCCATACTCACTTGATAGCTTTTCTCATCTAATTTCCTTTACTTGAAACTCTAATACTGGGAGGGTGAAAAAAAGAATGGTTTTCTTACTAGAATAGTTAAGATGCGGCAAGTTGGTTGGAATTTGATACAATGAATATATATATATATATATATATATAACTCAACCAATACTGAGAGACTTAATCTCGGTGCTCTTTTAAGATTGAATTGTGAAATACTACCTAAGAATTAATAAGTTATAAATTCAATGTATGGCGACTCTTATCTAATAATTAATTTTTGCTAATAGTTAATAAGAATTCGTGGGATGTTTGAATTGAGATTTTAGGAATATTTAGAGTTAATATTTAGAGTGAGAATTCATCTTGAATATTTAGAAATAATGATTGCAGCTAAAAGTTTGTTTGAATGTAATTTTTAACCGTATTTAAAATTAGTATTTAAAATGAAGGTTTATTTTGAGCATTTAGAAGTACATACAAACAAGTTTTTAAATGCAATAATTACTTCTATATACTCAAAATAAATATTCATTCTAAGTACTATTAGAATCTCAATACAAACATCCCATAAAATTATCTGGTAAAGTTTGATATATATAAACTATATAAATATATATATATATATATATATATTTTTTTTTTTTTTTTGTCTCTTTTTTTTTTTTGCATCGTTGTATTATCCACCACTTATCTTCGATGAATTTTTCTTTCTGTCTTAAATACTATTGAGATTTTGTTTTGTTTTTTTATTGAAAAAAATGGTTGTCATGGGATTTGCTTGGGAAACTGGTTGTTTGGATGAATGAATATATCGACTTTTTGTTTGATTGCAGTGAAATCTAAGTGCTAATCATTTTTCTAAATAGATAAATTTGAAAAAATGAGTTTTATGTAACTTCTTGATGCCAAAAAATGCTTAACAAATATCCACAGTACAATTTGTATTACCGAGGACAAGAAGCCTGCAAAAAAGGAAAAATTATTTTAGGACACAACGGTATGGTGTGAGCCACAAGACTCGGATGCCTAAGTCAGTAAGAGTTTATGAGAGTAATTTAGAGGACTTTTAGAACATAGAACAACTTAAGAATATTTAGCGTAGTCTTGTTTAGGATTCGTCTCTCTTGAAATGGAGAATGATTTGACTTCTTATAGCAGTTGGTATAGTAATCGTTGTAGCTCACTTATGGGCGGCTTAATGACTAGCTATTGGAAACGTCCGTCATTAAGCCAGAAATGAATACCGGTATAACTCCTGACTTATCCTTTGGAGGTGTAACAACTTTGACTCAGGAGTTACTTGGACTCGGTCTTAGGACGTTACAGGGGTGCAATGTTTCCAAGCGTTACTTGGACTTAGTCGACTCATCCACATGAGAGTCCTAATCTCCCCGACCAACCCACTCGACCGATCTCCATAGAGGTCGACTTTGGACTCAGTCAACCCTTACGGGTCCTCACCTCCACGACCAACCCATTTGGGTTGGCCTACTCGATATAACCTTGAGACGTCGCGGGGTGCATCGTCTCCTGCATTACTTGGACTTGGTCGACTCCTGGGGGAGAGTCCTATCCTCCACGACCAACCCACTCGGGTTGGGCTACTCGTTGTAACCCTAGGACACCTCGGGGTGCAGCGTCCCCAAATGTTACTTGGACTCGATCGACTCGTCCACAAGAGAGTCCTAACCTCCACAACCAACCCACTCGGGCTGGCCTACTCAATTTAACCATAGGACATCACGGGGTGCATCGTCCTCAAACGTTAGTTGGACTCGGTTGACTCGTCCACAAGAGAGTCATAACCTTCACGACCAACCCACTCGGCGTAACTCCTGGCTGTTATCAGCGGATCAAGTTGTTACTTTGGACTCGGTCGACTCGCCCACAGGCGAGTCCTGACCTCCACGACCAACCCACTCGGCTTAACTCATGGTCGTTATCAGCGGATCCAGTCGTTACTTTGGACTTGGTCGACTCGTCCACAGGAGAGTCCTAACCTCCACTGCCAATCCACTCGGCTTAAATCCTGATCGTTATCAGCGGATCAAGTCGTTACTTTGGACTCGGTCGACTTGCCCAAAGGAGAGTCTTGACCTCCCGACTTTCCCCCTATGGGGTGTTCGCCTTATTTGGTCGAACCCGAGTGGGTCGAGGCGGCAAATGCCGACCTCTAGGGGGTCGAGGCCTTCCTTGGCCGACCCATAGAGGGGTCGGACTTACTCGGCCGACCCCCTGGGGGTTGTGGCCTTCATTTGGCCGACCCCCAATCGGTCGGCATTGACTTGGCTTGGCTGACCCCTAGGCGGTCGTGGCCTCCATTTGGTTGACCCCTAGGGGATCGACATGTACTCAACCATCCCCCGGGGGGTCGGCATGGACTCGGCCGACCCCCTGAAAGTTGTGGCCTCCCTTTGGCCGACCCCCCGGCTTGGCCAATCTCTGGATGGAGTCCCAGCCTTGTCCGAATGTTTCGAGATATTTTAGACTATAACAAAACTTTTATAAATAAGATTTTTTTTAATTACTTTTCAAATAATCTCACCTTATAATTTTTCACTCAAATCTATTCTAAATCATTCTTCATTTTTAATTAATTAAAAGAAGATTATCATCGTAAAATGATTAAAATGTCAATGGCTAGCCGGTAGTTTAATCAAGTCAGGTAATGGATTAAATCAATTCATTTGACATATTTAATTATAGGCAAGAAAACAAAAAATCACCAGTTATACATGTTATATTTTTTAAAAAAGTGATTTAAGAACAATGTTTAATCGAGAGTACCAACGGAATAGAGAAGAATCAAAATGTTGCAAGATGAAGAGAATTAGAAGAAGAAGAAAGCAATTGATGATGATAATTAAATTTAAACAAATATTATAAAGATAATTAATTCAATTCAATATATATATAATTTTATTTAGATTACAACAGGTGAAAATTTGAAGTCGTAACTCATAATTTTTTGGCCATTTAAAGCGGTGTTAAAAAGAGAAGCAGTCTGATCTAGCAATAAAAAAAATCGACATGTCGTTCTAAGAGATAAAACGTAAAACACGGTCATCCTATATCTACAAAGCTACACTTCAAAGTCCAAACAAAAAAAAAAGCAAAAAACACACACATAGCAGTAAACGACAAGTCGGTCAAACGAGTCTATCTCACTCACACCAGTTGACTGAATTTATTCTGCTTCAACTACACGTCGTCAATCCTCCAAATTCCAAAGGTCCACAACTCGGTCAAACTCAACGTTCCCACCGAGTTGACTCGGTTGTTGCGCTTCGAAATCCAGACCGAAGAAAGATCTCAAACTTGCCAATTCCTCACCGTAGTAAAGCCCGTCGAAGTCACACGAGTCGTTCACACGTGTACCCGACGGCGGCGGACCGGTGAAACCGAAACAAGATTCCCGAGTCGGTTCGGGGACGAAGCACCGGTTTTTGGCCGGATTTTGAGGTTGATTCGCCGGTAAAGGCGGCGGCAGAGGAGAAGCGAAGTTGAGTTTAGCCTTTTTGCCTCGGATCCGTTTGGCCGACTCGTCGTAGGCTCTGGCGGCCTCCTCGGCGGTGTTGAAAGTGCCAAGCCAAACACGAACGCCTTTTTGTGGGTCCCGAATCTCCGCCGCCCATTTCCCCCACGGCCGCTGCCGGATTCCTCTGTATATATTTTTTCGAACTCTTCGTGGCTTCTCCGGCACCGGCGCCGACGTAGCTCGGCCACTTTTCTGAGTCACTGCAAAATCATTTACCCATCAAAATTCACATCACCTACCCAAATTAATTTATTTTCTGTAATAAAATTATCATTTTTCAAAAAAAAAACGAAGGAATTGCTTTTTTATCTTTTCTTCTTGTTATTTGGATAAAATATGAACAAATTGATCTTCATCCTTACAAATTTCAAAAGCAAATTATAATTATAACCTAAAATTATTGTAATATTTAAAATAAAAAGAGTAAAAATGAAAAGTTGAAGATAAATTACATACGTGTGGAACAATGAAGGTCGGAGAAAGATCCATGTTGAAGCTTCGGACAGTTTTTTGTTTCAATAAAATCAGAGATAATCGCACCACCGCACATCTTTCGATTTATAATTCTTTGGAATTTTTATGCGGTATAAATAGATCAGATATTAAATTTTATTTATAAATATATATTTATTTTTTATTATTATTATTATTTATTTTTTCATTAGAGTATATTTTTTAGTTTGTTTTATTAAGATTTCAAAACTTTTAAATTTGTACTTTTACTTTCATACTTGCAAAAGTTAGAATTCATAATTACGTAATTCAAAACTAATCGTTATGACAATTCTAAATTTTGAATCAAATAAAATTGATTCAATAATATTAATAATTTTAATTTAAATAAATAAAATATGTAAATATATTTCAAAGTTTATAGAGTATATTTTTTAAGAAAAATTGACAAATTTATAATAAGAACTAAACTTATTTTATTTTTTAAAATTTTATTAAAATTAAAAATTTGAAAATTTTTTAGTCAACTTGAATCAAATTTGATAATTAAAAAATGAGAATGAAACAAAAATAAAAGTTTCCGATTAAAAGGATAGAATATTAAAATTTAAACTGAAACACAAATACATAAAAACGAAATGGGCCCATGAATGTGGGCCGTGAAATGGGAAATGGCAGGTGGGCTCTGAGTACATCTGACAAATACAACCAACTTTTCTGACTTATTTAAAGTTACTTACTTATTATAGTATGAAGATCTGAAAACTTGAAAAATAAAATAAAAGAAACAAAGTTTCAAATTCACTTTTCAATTATAGTAATAATTATGTTATCACAATTAAGAGCTTATAACTTAAAAGCTCAAATATCCAATTTTAATTATTACTGAGTTAAAAAGAAATAGACATACAAAATGTCTAATTTAACTATAAATTTTTGTTTGTTGAACCACTTTATTTAATTAGATTAACTTAATTCAGAGTAGGAGAATTTAAACTTGGCTTTTTCTGAATCAAATACATGATATGTTATGGGTATTGTAGAAATGCTCAACCTTCGTTAATTTGTTAAAAATAAAAATAAAAATAAGAAAAAATGTCACTTTTTTATATAATTAAAAAAAAAGTAAGACGAAAATATATTAAAAAGAAAACAATTTAAAAGTTTGGCGAGAGTGGAATTGGCGGATGAATCAGCAAAACCGTCAAAGCTTTTTATATGGAAGCTTGCAAGGTAAGTAATGCTAAAACCAAGGATCCCAGATATGGAAATATTCCTACACATTACAACTTTATCCATTGAAATGCTACGTATTATTATTATTATTTTGTCCAAATTATAACCTCACAATTCTAATACCCTTAAGCGGTAACGTCCTGGAGTTACACCGAGAAGGCCCATACCCTTAAGGGGTCGGCTATGGAGGTAAGGTCGGAAAACGTTGGACAAGTCTAAATAACCCCCGAGATAAGATCGTTATACCTCTCAAGTGCATGTAACCGTCAGAATTTACGTACGCTGAGTTAAAACCTGGCTTAAATGGCAGCTGTTACAAACAACTGACCATTATGTCACCGTTAGTGAGTTGAACGGTTGGACTACTGAACTTCTATAAAATTCATAACGATTCTCATTTCTCTCGAACTTAATCCAAGCTAATCTAAGTCAAATTGAGCCGAAATAAGCTGTAAGCACGTTCTAAAACCTTTCAAACTC
>JBBMEG010000004.1:11331496-11407103 GCA_037832605.1 Cyclanthera cordifolia
TATATCATATATCATATAGCACCCCAAAATGGATTCAATTTTGGTTTAAATGAGGATCACATCACAAATTTATAACTTTAATTATTAATTCTTATTGTTGAGAAGAAATTCAATTCAACATTACCGTCACTGGTTCGATAATAATATATAACATATTGTAATACAATATCAGCTATTATATAATACATATCCATATTGAGTTCACTTAAATAAATTTATTCCTAACTCATGTAATGATATTTACCGGCTCGAAAGGGCCATAAATGTTTATGGAATATTTGAAATAATTATCATAATCGCAAAGGGTAATGATTAATTAAGATCATGGAATTACTTAATTAATTAACTTATAAGATTCTCATTTGACCATTAATGATTGAATTTGGATGAACTAAACCCAAATTAAGTGAAAATTTAAAAATAGAAAAGAACAAATTCTAAAGTTGAAATAATATTATAAGAATTCAAAGATGGAATATTTTCTTAAAGATTAGAAAGATACAATTCATAGGGGAGGGGTAGAATTGGAATTTGATTCCTTGTTTAACAATATGTTGTTGCCTCCCCTTCACACAAGTGTCTTGCCAATTGGAGCAGGTCCCTATGAAATGAATTCTATTCTAATTCTTACAAATCTTAACTTCTTTAAAAGTGTAGAAATACCATGCTTTAATTATTTATTTAAATATATATACTATCAATTAATTGAATTATCATAATTATTATGATCTTTTATTCCTATTTAGTTTCAATTTTATCTTTTATTCACATATTTAACCCATTATTTTAAATAACAAAGTGCTAGAAATTTGAATATAAAAATTTTATTTTTCATACTATTTTTTAATATATTTATTTACTTATTTGCACTATATTATTTCCAATTCTATTATGAGCAAATTAATAAAAATCATAATAATGAAAGTGAACAATTAACATTAAATTGTTTCTATTTATTATTTGTTCATTTTCAAAAACTTATTAAATCTTAGAACCAACTTTTAGTAAACAAAAATATTTATTTTAGTTGAAAAAATTGTTTTTGTTATTGCAGTTTTAGATTATTGTGATAAAATGTAGAAAATATTTTATAACTATACAAAATAATAATAAACACAAACACATAGAACTATATATAATTCTATACGAAAAAATTGTTATAAAATTTAAAAGAATTAAATATTATTCTATTTGAACTTAAACTTACTAATAAATAATATGTATACTTTTTTTCATTACTGTAAATAAACATAAAATACTTCATTGACTCCTACTAAAAAACATCACACATTTTTCTAATGGTCAAATTATCAATTTGTTTAGATACATTATTCATGATATTAAATAATCAACGTTTATTAAAACTAATTAACATAAACAAATAGTAGTAAATTTTAAACTCTAAAATATTGAAATGAAAAAAAATAATATATATATATATATACAACTTAATTTTTTTTTTTAAATTGTCCTCGGGATGATGCAATTGGTTGATGACTTGGGTTTGGAAGGTATGTTCTTTCAAAATTCCAGGTTTGAGACCTATCTGTTTTGTAGTTTTTTAGTATATGAAATAGTTCTTGACTCCTTCTCAACCTCTATTCAACTTCTCTTAAGCATCTTTATTAAATCTCAAAATCAAACTTTATATCAAATTTCATTTAAAATAAACACATCTTCTTTCCTTAACAAAAATTTCAAAAAAAAACAATTTTTTCCCAACATTTCTTCTCTAAAACACTAATCCCGAAACAAATATTTCATATCTCAAAATCACTTCGGATTTGTTTTGTGTTGTGGAAAGGATTGGGAAGGAAAGAGATCTCTTCCCATTGTTTAGCTCACTAACTTTCATCTCATCCATTACTAATTTACTCTTATTTTTTTCATTTATTATTTCATTTTCTTTCCATTTCCATCTCGTTGCAGCCAAACATGTTCTTCATTTCTCTTTTTCATCTATTTCCTCTTCTTCTCGTCAACTTTAAAATTTAAACACCCGTTAAGGTATATTTGAGTAAAAGAGATGAGAATGGAAGACATTTCCTTTTTAGTATAAACGGCTAAATTTTGATCAATCAATCATTAAATTATTCTTATTTTTCTTTTTTTATCACTTATTTTTCCTCTCTTTACGTGGATGTTTGGATGTAGCTTTTAAAAATATGTAATATTAATATTTATAATGAAATTTTATTTTAAATATTTACAAATAATGATTGCAGTAAAAAATTTGTATGGATGTAATTTTTTGAAGAATATTTAGTAAATACTCATTTTTAAATCTCTTAAATATTCCATCCAAACATGATTAAAGATATATTTGGAATAATAGTAAAATTGAAAAGCTTAAAATATAAAAATCAAATTACACAAATTTTTTTTTGAGAAAAAAAAAAAAAAACAATGATGTCACGACTATGACATATTTTATGTTTTTTTTACGTGTTTAGGCTTCGCCGCCCCATTAACCAAAAAAATACCCCTAAGTATTCCAATCCTTTATTTTACTTTGTAGGGAACGGGTGGTTTAAAAGTAGGGATGCACAAAAAAATCGGAAACTGAGTTATCCGTATTACTCAACTCAAATTATAAGGGTTGGGTTGATCAGTAACTGCTATTTTCAATTTGGATTGGGTTAGCATTTTACAGAACCCAGACTTTCAAGTTAGTTCTCGGGTTATGGAGTTGTGGGTTGGGTTCAACCCGAACCAAACCCGAATTTCACTAAATATATATATAAATGAAATATTATGTTGACTTATTACTTGTTCATTAGCGATAAGATGTATCTTTATAACTTGTTCTATTATATAGATTTTTTTGTTTTACAAGTCTATTGATGTAAACTTTACTACCTCAACGAAATATTCTTTAAATTAACAAATATTTATTATATATTTCAAAAGTATAATAACCCAATGGTCCAACCCAACTCAACCCGAAAATATAAGGGTTGGGTTGGGTTGCTTTAAAAAATTGAGTTGGATGAGTTGTTAAATTGATCAACCCGAAAAATTGAGTCGTTGGTCTTATAATTCTTCCCAACCCTACCCAACTAAACTCATGTACACCCTTATTTAAAGGAGTGAAGCAGATAATAACAGTTGAATATTTGTTTGAGAATATATATCAGTAGTGCTTAAATAATTAATTATTTATTTACAAATTGATATTATTAATGATTGAATTGATATATTTGATATAAAATTTGATGAATAATTTCATATATACGTTTGATGAATAATTAAGAGTGATTATTTTTACCAAATACAGACCATATATTTTCAAGAAAGATTAGTTTACCATTTTTTCACGCAAAACAAAATATCTAACTTCAAAAAATAAAAACTAAATATCTTCCTAATTTTATTGGTTAAAATAAAAGTGATACTATTAAATCAAAATATAATAAAGATCAACAAAGTATCTTAGCTTTTCTTTGGAACACTTGCAAAAATTCCTTTTTATTTTTCCTTTTTGTTTAATTAAAGTGGTTACATATAATATGCTATATATTCATCCAAATATATGATCTAAATGATTGATTTTATTTAAAGCAAAGCTTATAAAAAACAAAATAAAAAAAGTTACCATAAATTATTCCAAATTCCGTTTTTACAATAGTGCTTCAAACATTAGAAGCAATTAAATACTTTCAAACTTGATATATGTAGAACATTTTCCTAGTCAGCATATTAATTCATCCAACTTTTTTCAAACAATTGTCTTTACTTTCTAACAACCAAATTTTTGGAGATGTTTGGATGAGGTTATATAACGCGTTCGGTACATCGCTTGTATTAATATATTCTCACGCGTTCCGAGAGCGCTTGTATTAATTGTTTGTTTGAATCTAAATTTTAGTAGAGTGATTTTTAATAGTTAGTTTGATTTAATAGTTAGTTTGAATTTGGTTTTTCGGGTGGTAAGAGTAGTTGTACTTTTAATGCTAAGATTTTTTTTTTTTTAATATAAATAGTTTATCTTTATTAAAATTATAAATTATTTTTTATTCTGTGATCTTTGTTTGATAAATTGTCTATTTTTTGTATTTTTAAATTTCTTTTTTTTTTTGATTTTTTTTTCTTTGATATTATCTTTTTTTTTATTGTCTTCTTTGGGACAATTTCTAGTTAATTAATTAAAAATTAATGATACTAAAATATGAAAAAAAGTTAAAAACAATTCAAAAAAAAAAAAGAAAGGTGATCACATAACTACCATTTAAAATTAATGAAGAATTTTATTTGATTGATGCGATATCCGGGCGAATGAGAACAAATTTCAATTAATTAATTAAAAAGTAGTGATATCAATTAATACAAATTTAATACATTTTTTTTTTTTAAAAGCAAGTACTTTTACTTTTGAATAAAAATAAATTTAAAAATTTTGATATTAAGTGAATTAGAACCATTTTCAATTAATTAATTAAAAATTATTGATATTAAAAAGTTAAATTAAAATAAAAAAAAATGGTTACCGTTAATTTTAAATGACAAAATTTATTTTGAAAATGTGATATTATGTGAATGATAAACTAATTCAATTAGCAGCTATATGAAAATTATAGATATTAAAAAAAAGAATAAATATAAATTATTTTTAAAAATAAAACAAATTATGAAATTACAACAGTGTTCTAACTCTATAACTTAATAAAAGTACCAAAAATAGTCCAATGCCTATATAAATTAATCATTCAAAAAAGAATTAATTAGAGCTACACCCAAATATTCCAAATTCATTACTTCATATACATATATTTCTTTAATTTTATTTATATATATATTTATTTATTTAAAAAAAAAACTTTATTATATCTCTTATTCTGTAGGGCCCACAAATTGGGCAAGAACAATTTAAGATTTTTTTACAAGTTCCCAACCTCTATATAAATATACCAACATAGATGAAAATTCCAACAAGAAAAAAAAAACATTTAAAAAAAAAAAAAAAACTTTTTGAATTTCTCTTTTTTTTTTTTTTTTTTTCTCTTAATATTGAAATCATGGGTCTGAGGGACAGAGAAATTAAAGCTCATGCTGATTTGGCGAAGATTGGGAGAGAAGGGTTTGACCTAATTGACAGATTCTACGGTCGACCGCCGGCGAGGCAGGCAAGGCCGCAACCGCCGCGTACGGCGGAGCAACTTCCTTTGAAGAAGAAGAAGAACGAGAAACCGGTCGCGACGGAGAACTCTGATCACGTGGCCAAAGCACGTGGCGGAATCGTGATTACAACTTGGCGTTTGCATGGAAAATGAATATATAATTATTATATACCTTGTCTTTAGAACTTACGCTCATAATATAAATGTATACAAATATAGGTACTTAACTGCAAAAATAATATAATATATATACACATATATAGACATATATATATATATATATATATATATATATATATGAAGCTTTAGCTCTAGCTTTGTTTCATGGTGGTTATGTAGTATTAATTATCAAGGAACAACTGCTTAATTATGAAAATATCTCCCTCTCTCATAAATTAAATTAAATAAAATAATTAAAGGAATCTTTTTTGTAGTTTTAAACAATTTTAATATTTATTACTTAAAAAGAAAAAATCAAATCAAGTTGCAACTTGTGGGATATTTACTCTACTGAAAAATAAACTACTTTGTCCACTAGCGTGTTCGTAGTTAGTTGGAGGTTTGAACTCTTTATTTTCGGCTATAGTTTGAATATTTATCACAAATAACTCAAAATAAATATTTTTTTAACTTCTTACTTTAATTCTTTATTATAAATATTCAAAAATTTCATTTTAAAATCACTCAAATTAACTTATTATTTTAAAATCACTCTTTTTTTTTGTACACTTAACACATTATTCAGTATATTTTGATTATCAACTAATAATTTTATTTATGTATAAAAGTAGTTTTACTAAGTTATTAGATAAATTAAAAAAATAAAAAATAATTTGTACACATACGCAAGGGATGTGTGACGACCCAATTTTTAATATTAAATAAATTGATAAATTATTCTAATAATTTTGCTTGTATTAAAAAATTTGAGCGTTTTGATATATTAAACATGTTTTGGTAATTATAGATACATGAGCTAAATTGCAAATATTCAAAAGGTTTGTTTTTTTTTTTTTTTATATGGATGTTTGCCTGTCTTGGTTGAGTATGTTTACCTTGATAGTTATCTGTTATTATTCAGTCATTCTTAGATGCATTAGTTTGTCATTATCAGAGGGTTAAGCAAGGTTCTAGGAACCACTGACTTAGTATCTAGTTTGTGGCTCATGAGACCTGGACTCGAATCACTGGCGCAAGCCTGTCACTAACTGAGTTACAGCTTTGAGCAAAGTATGATTATGCTGAACTCAGGATCTAGTGAGGGCCGTTGGTACCTAGTCTCAGTTGTATACTCCTTCCTTTTAGGCACGTGTAGACCTGGTACGCGTTCAGCTGATGTAGGCCTACCCCTGATTGTATACAGTTGTGTGCGGTATGTGCGTATACGCACCTAGTCCTAGCAAGAGCTTTCACGACCACATGACATTAGCATACGCTTTCTTGTTGTCTAGAGCCGTTGACCGAGGTGCCCCCTAGGTATTCTGAGTCACTTCAACTCGGTCTAAAAAACTCATCTCCCCACCAGAGTAGACTAGTCTCATCATCCGCTCCAGTCTTGTTTTTTGATTCCCAATTGGGTTGTTGTTCTTCATCATCATCGATCATTTGTTTGTTCTTCTTATTATTGTTATTATTCTTCTTGAGCTTTGATTTGATCCCTTCTTCTTTTTCAACATCCCATATTCACTCTTCTCTGTACTCCCTTCCTTTACAAACTTCTTTTCTTGTGTTCTTATGTTCTTCCATTTTACCTTTCAGAAATTTAACTATGCCTTCCATAACGACATTCACATCCTCGCTTCTCATCATTTCTTCCACGATCTCCGTCGGAGACAGTTCCATCTCTCGGATCATCTTTTCGGGGGCTCGAATACGACATCCTTATGTGAACATCCATCTAACCCAACCGAAAAGAGCCAGATCCAATCGATCCTTGTGATTCATTGTGAAAATTATGAGGAGATTCAAACTCCGACCTCTCTGTCCACCAAAAAAAATTATGCTATTTTTTTTTTTTGTAGAGATGATGATTTTTTTTTTGTCACTTTATTCGTTTTTTTAACTATGGTTAAATTTTTTCTTAACAAATGAACTATTTTCGAAATTTTTAGATACTTGAAGGACTAAAATTAAAAATTTAAAAGTTGAGAGACTAAAATAAAACAAAAATGATAGTTGAAGGACCAAAATTAAACTTTTAAAAGTTGAGGGACCAAAATAAATTTTTGATGATAATTGAGGAACCAAAATCATATTTTAACCATTTTAATGGTATGAACATTATCCACTGCTGTTAAACGACGACGTCTGGAACACAGCGTTTCATTTCTCCAAACCTTCTCAAAACCCCAATTCTCAAAAAACCCTTCCTGCATCATTCCGTTTCGTCACCATCGAGTTCTCAACAATGGCGTCCTCTGCGACTCGGCGCACATTATTCACTATCCTTAGCCGAAGTTTCTCTTCTTCCTCTCCATTTTCTTCTTCCTCTTCACTTTCATCTCCTATTTCTTCTCGCCTGCGATTCGCTTTTGCTCTGCTCAACAGACAGGTTCAAATAATCCCCAATTCGTTCAGTCTTCCAGTTCGCTGCAAGACTTCGGGCTCTGGATACTCTCCACTCAACGATCCATCTCCTAATTGGAGCAATCGACCTCCAAAAGAAACGATACTTCTCGACGGCTGTGATTACGAGCACTGGCTTATCGTGTTGGAATTTCCGAATGATCCGAAACCATCAGAGGAGGAGATGATTAATTCTTATGTCAAAACTCTCGCCGCTGTCGTCGGAAGGTGAGTGAAAGCTAGTTATGTACGGATTACTTAATTGGTATATCTTCTTTGTTGATTTTTAGGGTTTTCGTTTTCTTCTGTTTTTTTTTTCAGTGAGGAAGAGGCGAAGAAGAAAATATACTCTGTTAGTACGACTACATATACTGGCTTTGGTGCGTTGATTTCGGAAGAGCTTTCTTATAAAGTGAAAGGTGAGAGTTTCTGTGCTTATTCGTTGTATGATTTGATTAAGGTACCTTGGGAATCAGATTTACTGGTCTTGTAGATTTTTAAATTGTGTTAAGTTTTGAGCTGAATCGTGCAATATGTTTAATGGAAGTTTCTAGATAATTTGAATAGCTAAGAAACTTTCATTTGTATTTTGATGTTTGCTGCACTGCACTGCACTGCAGAATTTACTGGCGTTTTAGTTTTGAAGAGTGTCAAATAGGGCTCTCAAAAAAAAAATTTATTGGGCAATCAGGCGTCTCCAATGGGCGGTGCATTGGTGGAAGGCTTGGGTTTTGAAGATGTGCTGTTTCAAGATTTCAAGTTCGAGACCCATTCGTGAAAATAATTTGAGACCTTCGAAGCCCAAGCTTTCCACCGCTTTGTTAACTATTGATTTGTAAAATTAATTTGTGAAATGGGTCTCGAACTAGAAACCTAGAAAGAATACACCTTCAAAGCCCAAGTCTTCTACCACTGTCACACATATTAAAATGTAGACACCTCTTGTGTCTCCATTCATTCGATATGTCTTGGTGTCTGACATAAGGACGGGCGTGATTACCCTGGGTATAGTGGAGTGAAATTTCGATTTCCCGATTCAAAAAAAAAAAGAAAAAGAAAAGTTTGGATAATTAGGTTTTGGCTACTAACATAGGTGACTCATGTTGAGGAGGGCTACTTCTCTCATTGCCAATTGATTTTAAAACTGATGTCCACACTTTCTAATATGGTATCAGAGCCAATAAACCCAACATATATTTGGTCTAATAAAATGAAATTGATATCTGATTTAAAATTTAAGATTGGTGAACTTAAAAGAGACACCATCTTGAGAGAGCGTGTTGAGGTGTGCTACTCTTCTCATTGCCAATTGATTTTGAGATGGTTGCCTACACTTTTTAATAAACTTTTGAGTAGTTCATAATGCAATTCATATTTGGAAGACTCATTAATTCATAGCACAGTGAATGAGCTCACCTCCTGTTGTGAAACTTAATCTCCTTTTCATATCACGTGAGCCAAAAAATGAAAGCAATTTGATGCGTTTGCTGTATGATAGAAAGAATTCTTCGTATCAAGGAATTATCAATTTATCTTTAACTAAGGCTAGGATCTTCAATTTTGAGAAATTCTTTCTTCATAGTGTTAGAGTAAGAACGCCAAATTGATTGAATTTTTGTATGGCCTCTATGAATTTTTTTAATGCAATTGGTTTTCTCATTTTTGGGAGAGATGACAATAGATACGAACTCTTGAACTAATCATTTTTTAGTGGAAGGATAAGATTCAATGAGAAAAGAATTAGATATTTTTCATAATATCATAAGCACAAGATAGGTCATTTTATTGACACTTTATGTTGAGAGGCTTCGTGCTAATACAGTAGACGTCATTTTTCAGATTATCATCATTGTCATATGAAAAAGGTCAATGACTTACTTGATGAGAGGATGAAGAACCACAGTGAGATAAACATTTTTAACCAAGACCCCTAATACCTAATTCTAGTGAATATTCTAGAAAGGGCAAATGGAGAAGATCCCCAGTAATTGGTTTTCTTGGATATAAAATAATGTAATGTGAAGAGTGATGGGGGTTGGATTTTGAGAGGCTAGGTCTGAGGACTTGGAGGAGAGGTGACCGGTACTCTCGAACTCACCGGTTAGCGTATCGTTTCCCTTTTATTATCTTGTCTTGTTATCTCTACTAGAATTGTATTGAAGTATATTCTGGATTATGAGTTTATCTTTTGCAATATAGAGTTGTTTCTACTCATAATTCTACTATTTTCGTGTTGGTATCATTTTTGTGGATTTCTGGAAACTGGTAAGGTATTGGATACCTTACACAAGCTCACGGGGTTCAATTTTTTAAAAGAGTTGTTAATTGAAGCACACGAATGTTCTATCTTGGTTTTTGTTTTTATGTTTTCTCTTTTTATATGGGACATGGTCAGTCTGATCTTTGGTCATTTGCTCTCTTTTTCTTTGCAATTGCTATTTTGTTTTTGTTTATTTTTTTTTCTCGCTATGCGTTTTTTTTTCACCTCATTGGAGCTTGTAGTTGAGCATTATCTCTTTTGATTTTATAAATAAAAATTCTTGTTATCTTATCTTTTGGTTGTGTAAAGTGTAAACCAGTGTTTTGAAGTGCACTAAAGCGCAATGGTCCTCTGGAGCTAAGGTGCAATGTGCATCAAAGGCATGAGTTTTTTTACTTTAGGTGTACTATATAAATAAACATTATATATATACACACGCATACAATCAAAACACTTTTCATGGAAAGAAATGAAGTTTTAGCCAAGAATAATATATAAAACAAATATAAGATTCAACTATTAGTCTTCCTTTCATGGGAAGAAAAGAAGTTTAACTAAGAAGAATATACATAAAATTCAACTATAAACTTTCATTTTATTGAAAGAAATGAAGTTTTATTGAAGAATAATATATAAATACACATTAGTGATTCAAGATATTTTGATACCTTAAAAAAAATTTCACCGCGAGTGGCATGAGTTTCGCCTTGTAAACCTGGTAAACAATTCTCTTCTTTTCCTTCACTATTCCTTTCTCATATTTCTAGATTATGGAGCCTTGTGAATCAGTTTTTCTCATCTTGTATTTATTGGATTTGTGCCTAGTGTTTGGATTAAAATTGAAGATTGAAAGTGTACTTTTGAGCTCAGGCATGCAATGTCTTTGATGAAAGTTCCCAGATATTATTTGAATGGTTATTACATTTCCCAAGTTTTCTTTTGAATCGATTCGATATTGAATTTGATCATTTTTTAGTCACAACATTTGTATTATTTTGTGTACAACTTCTATTTACCTTTTGATTGTACGATATTGGCCTCTGACTGAAGCTTTCCATTCTTAATGAAACAGAACTACCAGGCGTTCTATGGGTTTTACCAGATTCATATCTTGATGTTCCAAACAAAGATTATGGAGGTAATCACTCATATAACTTATATCTATCAAATTGATTGAAATTTTGAAATTAGTTGATATCTCAATTCAAATGCTCATTGCATGTACAAATGATTCATATTTATTTCAGGTGATCTGTTTATTGACGGAAAGGTCATCCCAAGACCCCAGTATAGATACAATGACAGGCAACAAACTAGTAGAAATAGGCCACGTCCACGGTACGACAGACGCCGAGAAACTATGCAAGTCGAACGAAGACAACCAATTCAGAGACAAAGCTGGGGTCAAGACCAGAGAGATCCAGTGCCACCCTCACCAGCCATGAATGGTCAAAATTCAGCTCAAAGTGGTGTCGGTGATCTATCGAAAAATTGAGGCGAGTTTAATTGGAGCACTGATTGATGGATGCTGGAAAATGTGAGTCTTTATTTACGCAACATTTTAATATCGCTCCTCAAATGCATGATATATCTGGGAGAGTTTGGAATTGAATCCTTACACATCAACATTCTAAAATATTCAAGTATTAGATTTCTATCAGTTCTTAATACATTTAGATTAACTCTAGGCATCATATTTCTAGCAGCTAAATGCATTGAATTGTGAATATTTAGTACGTTGACTGGAATCTTTAGGTTGTGTTTGGTGGAGGGGTTAAGATTAACTCAATCGAGCTTAAGTTAAGCTGAGAGATAAAATTAATCTGTGTTTAGTAGACATGTCAAGTTTAACTTGATTAAGTAAGTGTTAAGTTAAATTGTGTTTGATGTAAGGATAGAATGTGTTTTTCATTTTTCATTTTACATGCTTTTTTTTTTTAATGTTTTGCTCTATTATTTATGAATTACTCGTAAAAACTTTACATGAGAGAATTGATAGATGACAAAATAGCTTTTAGTTACATTATAACTTTAGGTATGGAGTCTAGTTTATCTTTTTATATATATATATATATATACATATACATATATATATATATACATATACATATATATATATATATACATATACATATATATATATATATATATATATATATTCATGAAAGTTAGAGTTTAGTCCATTAAAATTTTTAAGAGTAATTCATACATGTGCAATTAAAAAATATTGTCATCTATTAAAATATATTTTCAATAATATACATGTGCAATTAAAAAATATTGGTTAAAACTTTAAGACGTTGTGTTGATTCATTTTGAGCAATGGTGAAAAAAGGTTTAAATGTTTTTTTTTGTAAGTTCTTCAATACTTATTAATGAAAAGTTAATTGAAAATGGTTTGTAAAAAGTTAATAGGAAATTAGAAGGTTCAAACTTTTTTCAAATTTGTCATATTGTGCGAGAACCTCTCTAAATTATAAATGGTAATTATGAGACGATTTGTGCAATTTGTATGATTCACGTTTTGCATCTTATTGCGGTATATTATGATTGACAATATGATCATCGACAATTAATGAATCAAATATAACATTTGTGCGTGCAACATAATGTAGTCTAGTTATTGCTCCAATTAGTTATCAAAATTTATTAAACATAAATGAATATTCGGTTTAAACCGAATATTTATTTATGTTTAATAAGACGGAAACAAATATTGGACTCTAGAAAGTCGAAAAAAAGGAACAAATTTAAAGTAGGAGACTAAAGTAATACTTCAACCAAAACTAGAATAAATAAATGAATATAAAATATTTCTTGGAAGGTCAGGGTTTATTTCATTGTTTAAAGTTAATCTAAAAAAAAACAAAATTAAGTAAAATCGAACCAATAATCTTATTGAATATCAATTGGAAACCAATTATTAAAAAAAAAAAAAAAAAAAAATATATATATATATATATATATTTTTTTTATATATATTGGTTGCTGTACAAAATCGGTAAAAACGAAACAATAATCATCGTACCAAACAGACTTTATAATCTCGAATATTATTAAAAAAAAAGAATACGTAACTTTTTTCTAAAATAATCCTACCGACGTACGCTTTCTACAACCGTTCACAATGTGCCACGTGCTATGTTTTGTCGCCCCACTCGAAATAACCCTTTCACGCCTTTCAAGATTGACAGACTGTACGGCACCGTCATAAATTAAAAGAATCTAAACCATTATGCCTATTTATTTTTAGATAAATTAAATAATAATAATAATAATTTTTCTTCAATCAAAGAAAAAAAAAAAAACATAATATAGTCAAAATTGGTTAAATCAACATCAACTTAATCATGGCCGTTCATGCAATTCTCTAGAAATCGATATATTATGGTATTTTTTAAGGTGGTTGATTGATACTTAAGTATATATTAATAAATGTACGTTAAAAAATAGTCAATTGAATCTTTAAATATTAAATAAATTAAACAATTAATTGATTCGAGCACATTTTCAGAGCTCAAATCTTCAACCAGTGTCATTCATGAAGGCAACATTCTTAAACTTAGTAACAACAAAATTGATGCACATGTAAAACTAGTAATAAGCTTTAACTTGAAATTAAAAGATTTCAATTAAATTGAATTTGAGATATTCTATGTTTTATGAAATAATAATATAATTAAAATATGTAGCTAAATTTTGCTGTCTATCATAAATTTTCTAGTTTTTATGGATGAAAGAAAAAGCAGCTTTTAATCTATAAATTTTTGAAAATTAGAATGTATTTCTTAATTATAAAGTCTCCGATTAACATAAAAGATTGAATTATTGCGTGAATAAATTTTAATTATATTAAGCACACAAGTGTGAGTTAAACTGATATATGCACTGATATATATATATATATATATATATATATATATTCCATAATTAGCATGTATAAAAGGAATTTCAAAAAAGAAAGAAGCGACAAAAAAAATACACACACACAATAAATGGTAAAATTAAGGGTAGAATGGTTATTTATAATTAGGTTGAGGAGAATAATTATTAATTGTATTTGAGATGAAATGAATAAGAAAATACAATAATAAATATAATCAGAAAAATAAAATGTTGTTAAAAAGTAATTACATGTAGAATAAAAATATGATTATGAAGAGACATGAGCATGAGAGGAATAATTATCGATAATCCAAACACAAAAAGATTGTTCACATTCTCATTTGTTTTTTCGTGGTACAAACAAACCTTAAAGGTGTGTTTTGGCCACCAAAAATAAATGGAGAAAATGAATTTGCGGTGTTTGTACCACAAATAATCATTATCCACATAATCAATTGTTTCAAAAATCATTATTTTTCTCAATAACTATTTTTTACTAGTATCATTCTCATTATTTTATTTTATTTATTAATATTTCTTTCGCCTCAAACACAAACAATCATTCTTCTCGTAGTTATTTCTTTTCCTAGTTTGTTCGTAATTCTTATTTGTGTAGTTATATTGCCTATTTTCCTACTCCCAAACTCATCCTAAATATAAAAGAAAAGTGAGAAATTCTAAATGAAATTTGTCACACTCTGATTGGTGTACATAAAAGCCCAAATTGCAGCCCATTATTCTTACTTTATTTATATATATATATATTATATATATATATATATATATATATATATACACACAAATACAATATCAAAAGGCTCTTCCAAATTCAGAGTTTGGTGAAAAATGTGTGGTGGTGCAATTATATCAGATTTTATAGAAAAAAAGCGCAGTCGGAAGCTTAACAATGGATCTCTTTGCTCCCACATCGACACTTTCTCCGATCTACTCGCCCCTATTTATTCCTCTGGTTTAATTTCTCTTCCTTCCTTATTATTATTTCTTTTTGCATTTTTTTAACTCTAAGTTGTTTATATATTTCAAATTAAATATTGAGTATTTATGTTTACTTTTCTTTTTAAATGAAGTTAGGTAAAAAAAAAAATTAAAAAAAAAAAGGGTGACCAATCTATTTCAATTTAAAAATAGTCTACTTGTGATTATAATCCATATATGATTTTATTATTGATAATTTTCTCACTTAATTTCAAGAATTAAAATGGAGTATTATTTCCTATCTAATTAATTAATTAATTATTTTAATATCTAAACGTGATAAGATATTTTTATTTAAAAATAATAACAAGAGATGTATGCAAGCTAATTAACGATTTTTTAATAAATTATGTGAAATATTAGATGTAAAATATTAAATAAGAGCTAAAAATCTAAAAAGTTATTTTTCCTTATTTGCTTATACTAGAGCAATTTACGAAAATTACATGTTTTATATATTTTCTTCATTTGTTTAATGATTCGATCATAAAGGTTTCTGAAATTTTATAAAAAGAAAAATATTATTCGAAAGAATGATATTTTTTTAGATGATATTCAGATTTTTTGTTTTCAAATTTATAAAAGATTCGCGACAACTCGTTCATATTTAATTCTAAAATTATTCTTTTTATATATTTTTTAAATTGGAATTGAAAATAAGAATGTACGGAATTAAAAAAAAAATTCGGAACTGAATTTTTGCAGTGAAAAATGAGAATCCACAGAAAAGAAACCGAGCCACGGCGGAGGAAGCGGCGGCGCCGGTACCGGAAAAGGCTCAAAAACCTCGAAAAAACATATACAGAGGAATCCGGCAGCGGCCATGGGGGAAATGGGCTGCGGAGATTCGGGACCCACAAAAGGGTGTTCGGGTTTGGCTCGGCACTTTCAACACCGCCGAGGAAGCCGCCCGAGCCTACGATGAAGCGGCGAAACGAATCCGAGGAGAAAAGGCAAAACTCAATTTCGCCTCTCCTCCGCCGCAGACGCCGCCGTCGACGGCGGCTCTGCCTCAAATCCCGGGAAAAAAGCGGTTGGTCTCACCTGAGTTAACTCGGGATTGTTTGAGTTCCACCGGCCCGCCGTCGCCGAGCACACGTGCGAGTAGCTCGTGCGTTTGCTACGGCGAGGAATTGGCGAGTTTGAGATCCTTTTTGGGTTTGGATTTTGAAGAGGAGCAACTGCTGCAGCAGCCGAGTGAAGTCGGTGGAAATGACGAGTTTGACCGAGGAGTGGACCTTTGGATGATGGACGACATGTCGTTGAATAAACAGAATTCAGTCGACTGGTGATGATAGACGGGGTTTGTCCGACATGTCGTTTGAACTTTGAAGTGTGTAGCTTTGTAAATATATGGATAGATTCAATAAAGGAAATAGAGATATGTATGTTATGTCACTCGTCGTTAGCGTTTTTGGTTTTTTCTTCAAGTCTCTTGGAACGACATGTAGTTTCGTGTATCATCATTTTTCCTTCTTGAATGTTTTCAATATGAAAAATGTTTTGCAACACCTGTCTTTTCATGCTCTTGGTTTAATTTAAACAACATTTTATTGTATTTTCATATATATATATATATATACACACACATACTAACTCATCACACATCAGGATGTTCAACCGATATGTTATATCTGGGTATGAGTATGACTCTAGTACCAATTGATAAGAACGATAATCCTATTCAGATTTTCAAATTAATATGATATTGTTCACTTTGACCTACACTCATGAACTTTCTCTCTCATAATCATTGAACAAATTCTATCAAGATTCTCTGTAATCTCATTTTATCTGATAGATGCTTGAGGATAATTTGTTTGCATTCCAACCATTCGGCTCCACTGAATCAATCATTAATTTATTATTATTTTTCTTCTTTTATCACGTCTTGTCATAACCAAAGATATCCTTAATTATGATGATAACTAATGTAATTTTTTATTTTAATATATTTATAAATCATTATTTAGCCAATTTAATTTTAAAAAAAATAAATACAAAAAACATAATAATAAAACCAAATATGATTGAAATATCATAATAAAGATATTTTCAAAAATTTGTTTTTAATATTTTTTATTTTATTTTATTAACTCAAGTTGCTTGGAAAGAGAGGAATATACTTTAATTGTCTTGAAAATAAAGATATTTCTTTTTATTTGTTAGAGTAAATACTTAAACAAATATCAATATATTTTGGTTGACATTGATATTCCAATTACAATTCGAAACAATGATTATCTATATGGAAGTGAATTGAAAAGTTACATGAACCAAAATAAAATATTAATTATAGACGAAATAATTGAAAAAAAAAAGCCAAAAAATTGAAATTATTCCCAATTGAATTCCAAGTCAAAATGACTTTGACATAATAATCATTGGATATCAAACAAATGAATAATAATAAAAAAAAACTTTAGGAAATATTTGTAATTGTAAGTGTAATATATACTATAAGGATAAATTAATATGTTTGTTTGCAGCGTAAATACTTGTTAATTTGAACATAGAATTAATCCATATGACTTATAAAATATTAAAAATAGTCTAATATTATTCTTAAAACATAGGTTAATTAAATACGTATATATAATTTTTGCTATATGAAATTATATATTTCTTTGTCCAATTAATTATTTACTCATATTCTTATCATTAAATATATAAATAACTAATTTTTATGTATTTTACCCACCAACAATTACAAACATAATTATTTTTTAAATTTTATCAAACCTAAACCTTAAGAATTAAATTCTTATTTTTCAAATAAGTTTAAATTTCCCATCTCAAAAAAAAAAAAAAAAAAAAAAATAATAATAATAAAAAAAAGAGGTAAATTTCTCCAAGGAACTAAAATTATAATTTGTACTTAAATTTATAATCTTTAAAAACTTCATTTGTCATAAATTATAATTTGGGTAGATCCACTTTAACTTTAAAAAGGGAAGGCTTTTGGATAGATATGTTTGGGAGTATTCAAAATATTTTAAGAAAATAAATATTTTTAAAAATTTTTAAGACAAACATAATATCATGATTCTTTGAGTTTTTTGAAGAAAATATTTGAAAATATTACAATAGAAAAGAAAATCCATTAAAGACAAGTGGTGGATACTATTTAGGGCAAAACAAAAAATCTAATGATATCTGACCTTATCCAAATTGTTCTCTATAAAAATTTGAAATAAATCCCAAGTGAATCCCCATCATCATTTTCCATAGCAAATGTACAAACAATAGTCAGAGTAATGTCAACAAATATCAATTAAATTATCCAATAAATAAAAAAATAAAATATAAATTTAGTCTGTATAATTGATTTTTAAACTTTAAATCCTATGATTTGGAAAACTCTAGACTTTATTCTTATGATTTAAAAAATTAGAATTTAGTCCATAAAATTTAAAAAAATCTAAAAGATAGTCCGTGGTTTGTAATTGTTAGTGAATAAATTTTACGAATAATATGAGCTATTTTTTAGATTTTATCAAATTATAGGAACTAAATTATATTATTTCAAATAATGAGGACTAAATTTTATATTTCTCCAAACTATAAAGACTAAATTCTATATTTCTCAAAATCATAAAACTTAAAGTCTAGATTTTTAAACCATATAGACTAAACTCTAATTTTATCAAAATTATAGGGACTAAATATATAATTTAGTCTAAATAAAAAAAATTTCATCAATGGAAAATCCAAGAATACAAATCTCAATTAATTTACTTTATTTGTACTTAGATGAAGATAATAAGAGAAAATAAAATAATAAGCATTATAGGATTGAAAATAGTTAGGAAAAGAACAAATAAATAAATTTTGGAATGAATAAAAAGTGGTGTAAAAGAAATAAAAAAACAAGTGATTTATGAATTTTTTTTAATAATCATTCACATTATTGTTCTACCCATTTAATCCTTTGTCACAAACAAACCTAAATTTGGATGCACAAATAAAAGAAGACAGAGCAGAGAAACTATGATAGCAGTGATGGTATTAGAAATTAATTTTTTATAGATCTCCTTAATTCTATATATTTAGGGGACGTGTTTGGAGTAAAAGAAATGAAAATGATTATGAGATGAATGAAAATTGAGGTAGAATGATAATATAAATGATAATGAAAAAAATGATTAATTGTGCTGTGCTTAAAAGAATGATTAGGAAGAGAATGATTAATTTTGTTTGAGAGAAAAAGAATGATAATTGAAAAAATAAAATAATGAATATGATGCGATTGAAAAATAGTTACGAAAAAATAAAATTGTTATGGGAAGAATATAAAGAATAATTTTCGATAGCTCAAATACCAAAAATCATTCTTAGTCTGGTTACTTGCAGCTCAGACAACTCCTTCATAAACAACTCCTTTGATAACAATAGTCAGGTGAGACACTCCAAAAACTCCAAAAACAAGTTATCAATAGTCAGGCGGTGAGACACTCCAAAAACATATGTATAAAAGAAAAAAGTATGGCAAAATCAGTATCTATCTGCACCAGTGTTGATAAGGACTGAAAAGACTACACAACTGAGGCATAATCAAGCTACTCTATGTTTGTATTTTTCAAATCATTATAAAACTATAAAGAAACAGATTTTAAATCCAATCCACATTCTAAATACAGTTAAAAACTCCATTCGAAAATCCCCCAATGATTCTAACCCAACAAGAGCATGTTGGATCCAATAAAAGCATATTGGTTGTAGTGAGTTATGATCGGAAAGAAAAGATCATTTATTAAACATTAATTTACTCTCGTTTACTTTTCTTTATCACTTTCCTTCCCTTCCATTCTTATCACCTCACACATGATGATAAGATGGGTGCATATTCAAGCCAAGACAGATCAAATCTCAAACACAGCAGACATAAGAGCAATCAAGCAACTTAAGAAAAAGAAGGTCCTCAAGTTGCATAATGGTAGAAAAATGAGCAAATCAACAGATGTTTGGATTTGGAGGAGAGAAAGATAAAATAATGATCTTTCTTTATTTTTAATACGTCACAACTTCTCCCCAATTCCTCCTCAACCTCCCTTCAACTTCTCTCGAACCTCCCATCAAAACTTTAACTAAATTTCATCTAAAATAAATATCTTCTCTCTTAAATATAGATTTCAAAAAATGTTTTTCCAACCCGCTCTAAAGCATTATCTCCCGAAAAATATTTTATATTCTTAAATCACTCAATTTCCTCTACTTCCCTCTTCCCTCCTCCTCCCCCAAAATCGTGAAAATTAAGGGCGTAAAAAGTTGAATCAAATCATTATAACTAAGATTCTACCAACCCATTTACAGTAGGTTAAATTCATGCACTAAAAACGTATAAACAGTCACCAACAAAAGGAAAGAACATCGTGAAAAATGATGAAACCAGGCAGTTTCTGAGAAAGTCAAAACCAATGGGCGAACAAACAAGCATAACTTTTCAAATTCCACCCACAGAATTCTCTCAAAGCCTGAAACATATATCCACTATAAGATTGATAAGAATCAGCCACAGATAGCTCAATCAAACAAGATATCAGATTGTTATAGCACAGATTTCCATTTTGAATCAATTTATTGAGATAAAAAACAATGTGATTATTTACAAAATATGTATAGCAATTGTCAATTGATTACAAGAGCTTTATACCCAATTTAACCAATGTGAATATTTACAAAATATACATAGCAATTGTCAATTGAATACGAGAGATTTATACTCAATTTTCAACAGAAAGATGATCAGTGAGAAGAGAAATGTACCAATCAATAAACAGAGATTAATCTCATCGATAATTTTCCCCTTTCCGAGTTCCCAATTGCATCGCCTGCTAATCTAACAACCTTCTTGAACGCAAAATGCACACAATTCGAAAGCGCGATCCAATAAACCACCTCGTAAACGAAATAATACGCCGGATTAGAAGAAGAAGACGACGATTCGTCCCAATCACTCCCCCCAAATCCATCGAAATTCCAACCTCTACCGCCGCTGCTGCCGCCACCTCCGCCGTATAATCCATTATCATCGCCGCTGCCGAATCCGCTATCCTGGCCGCCCTCAGAGTCATCGCCGTACAATCTACGCTTCGTACGGCGCTTCCTAAACGTTCGAGAGGCCGATCGTCGGGAAATCGATTTAACAGGCGGCGTAGCGATGGTGGCGACGGGGAATAGTGCGGCTGATAATCGGAGAGATCCGGCGGCGATGGGCGGCGGGATCTGGTCGGCGGTTGAAAGAATGGATACGAAATCGAGGCGATTGAGGAAATTGGCAAAGGTAAGGCCATTGTTGGCGACAATTGAAGGGGTTCCGGCGATCAGAGAGGAATCCATTGAAATCGAAAACAAATTTGGATTTGGGAAGAGGAGAGATCTATGTGGGGTTTAAGAAATTTGGGGAAATTTGAAGAGAAAAATCAAAGAGAAAAGTCGACGGCGAACACGCCACGACAGAGGATTCCGAAACCGCCGCGTGTTCCAAACGCGATGGACGTGAGTTCATTTTAGGGCTTATAAGTTGGGCTAATAGATATGAAAGTAAAAAAAAAAACAAACAAAACAAAATACAATTATCCAGAAAAAGAAAAAAGTATTATCTTATATTTTTTTTAACACATAACATTAATTAGTCTACTTTTATAATTATTTTGCAAGAAGAATTCATTAAGTATAATTTCTTAAATTAAAAAAAATGATTCCTTCGTTAAAAAATCACAATAGAACTCAAAAAAAAAAAAAAAAAAAAAAAACTCTCCCTATATATATACCCTCTCTATATATATATATATATAGTACAAACACAAACGCTAAAGGCTGATTTGCAGGATATAACCCTGAAATGGTACACCAAACAATAAAACCAACACGTCACTAATCCTCCCGACTTTACTACCTTTAGAAATAAGATTATTGTAAATTAGTTTTGGGATACTTCAATTTTAACAAATGTCACACTCTAATAGGGTTTGTGGCACAATGATTTTATTGTTTGACGTTAATCTACTCTCACGAGTTTGATTCTAGAAATCGGTATTTGGCTTTAAGCAAAAGTGCTCTCTATGTAGGATTTGTGGTCTCCTCCGATTTATACTCAAATCCAAACACCCCTTATAGTCCCTTCACGAGTTCGATTCTTTAGGGTTTTATACAAAAAAAAACCCTTTGATTAATTGATTTATTTAATTTTGAAAATAAGATATATTTCTCTTGCCCTTTTCTTTTCTTTTTTTTTTTCAGTAATAATATATATAGTCGTTTTAAAATAAAAGATATTTTAGTTCAAAAGAATCCCGTAAACAATGTGATTTTCCCCGTTTTATACTCTTGATTAATATAAAGTAGAGGCTTAGCTATGGTTTTGAAACTATATATTATTTGAATTACTCTACTAAAATTAAAGTAACCCTAAACTTTAGTCAATATGGGTTGGAGTAATCTTTCCCAATTTTTGTTCCTTGTTGTTGTTGTTGTTGTTTCAAATTTGAATTCACACCATTGTTGGAGCTATGAACCTTCAAATTACATATCTGCCATTGGAGACCCTGGAATGAAGAACCCTAATATTAGAGTTGCTTTGGAGGCTTGGAATTCTTGTAATGAAGTTGGAGCTGAAGCCCCTCTCATGGGTAGCCCTAGATTGGCTGACTGTACTGGTATGTTTTTTATTTTATTTTATTTTATTTTTTTGCAAATCAAAATTAGGGATGTATTTAATTGAAGACACCATTCCATAAAAATGGTGAGAAGTTCATGAGATAGATGAGTTAGTTCGCTTTATTATGATTCATATTGTACCACTAGTCTATCAATTCTCATTGATTGATACATTTTCTAGCCATCGGCAATAGTAGGAATTTCAGACGGTTTTCTAGCCATCGGCAATAGTAGGAATTCCCGAAAATTAAGAATTAGCGACGACGACTTCCTGGCCGTCGGGAATTCCTTTCAGACGGTTTTCTGACTTCTTCCGACGTTTTTTACCGTAGAAAAAATGGATATTCTTGTAGTTGATACCTAAATCTTAGTCATAATATATGTTAAAATGTCTTGAATCAGTTATATGATGGTTTAATATCGTATTCTAAAGCTAAAGTTTTTACCTTGTTTGTATGTTTTGTGTTACTCATGCTCGTGTACGAGTACTATGATTAGTTTGTCAGGGATCTTGCTGTTAGAATCGGTGTGATGGACATTATTCTGTATTTATATCTCGGTTTTTTTCTTCCATGGTTAAATAACTACATAAATCTATGTGTTTTTCTTTTGCGTAATTTACGGAATCATTATAATTCTTTTCAAAACAATAAAATAATCTATTAAAGGGACTAAGTATTAAAACATTCTCCTTTATCTTCATTTAATCCACTCTCTTTTTTTCATGAACCAGATCATGGCAACAACAACACAGTAATCCACAGAGTAAAAGAATCAGACAACAAACTGTCAACAGGCCAAAAATTCCCATCAAACAAATTCAAACCATACACAAACCCCGACTTATACGTAGCCGAGAAAGAGCGATATCTCGGTTCACTATGCGAGGTCGACACCGCCTCAAAAACTCCGTGGAGTTTCTGGATGATCATGCTAAAAAACGGCAACTTCGACACGAACTCGACACTGTGTCCCGAGGACGGGAAGAACGTAAGCAAAATCGTGACGGATAGGAAGTTCCCTTGCTTTGGAAAGGGATGTATGAATCCACCTTTGGTGTATCAAAATTATTCAAGATTTGTTTCTTCTTCTAAGACTTTGACGGGTCGGTTTTTTGGAAGTTATGATCTTGATGCTGATTTGAGTAATGGTGTTGGAAAAAATGTTTCTTATTTTGAGGTGGTTTGGGAAAAGAGTGCAAGTTCTGGGAGTTGGGTTTTTTCGAACCGGTTGACTACTTCTTCTAAGTATCCTTGGCTTATGTTGTACCTCCGGTCTGATGCCTCGACCGGGTTCAATGGTGGATATCATTATGATGGACGTGGCATTATGAGAAAGGTTCTTCCTTTCATCCCTCAGTATTTATTTTTTTAATTTAATTTTTATTTTTTTATTTTCAATTATGAAATTAAATTTTAGGTATGTTCATAAAAACCGATATTCATTCAACCCAAATCCTGAATTGTTATTAATTATATAACTTTTTGCTCGTTCAATTTGACTTATCTCGAGTCATGAATAATATTATATACATGTGTACGTAAGATTAATTAATAAGAGAATGAAATATTAGCATGCAAGGTCTTCGACTTTAGTTTAGTATCGTTCCAAATTTTTTAACTTTGTTTATTTGTAGATGCATGAACTATAATTCGAGTCTAAAATATTTATAAATTTAATTTATTTTGGATTATTTACACCCGTAATTAGCTTAAACTATGCCGATGATATATGTGAGCGTGAAGACATCAATAAAAATGACTATTTTGTGTCGGATTATATACATTTTTTTAATTCTTAACAATATTTATAATTTAAAAATATTTGAAAGTTGAGCGACTTGAATTTGTAATCTGTTGATCATTGGGTCGTTTAGCTATTTAAAAGAAAAAATTATAAATATTTATATACAAAGCATGTGTTCATGGATTTGGTGATTAATGTTCTAATAATAATAAAAAAAAGGGTTTTCGTTTCATTTTTCACAGCTGCCCGAATCTCCAAATTTCAAAGTGAGATTAACACTTGACATCAAAAGTGGAGGTGGAAACAACAGCCAATTCTATCTAAGTGACATAGGGAGCTGTTGGAAGAACAACGGAGAACCGTGCGACGGTGACACGACGACCGACGTAACTCGATACAGCGAAATGATAATCAACCCGACAACGGTTGGCATGTGCAAGCCGAGCAATCTGAAGGTGTGTCCGCCGTATCACGTTACGGTCTCGGGCGAGAAGATATATAGGAACGAAACGACGAGGTTTCCGTATTTCGCTTATCATTTGTATTGTAGTCCTGGAAATGCACGACATTTGGAAGAGCCATATAATCTTTGTGATCCTTATAGCAACCCACAGGCTCAAGAGTTGTTGCAAATTCTCCCACATCGTGAATGGGCTGTGCATGGCTATCCAGGCAAGCAAGGGGATGGTTGGGTTGGAGATTCGAGAACTTGGGACCTCGACGTCGGAGCCTTGTCCAATCGTTTATACTTCTACCAGGTAAATCTATGAACTTTGATCCATGTTCGATCGTCAGTAAGAGGACCTTCTAACATTTATAAGATACACACGATAGTCCTCTCATTATCAATCGAGTGTTTTTCTTTGTCGATGTAGGATCCGGGAACGAAGCCAGCACGTCGGGTATGGACTTCGATCAATGTCGGTACAGAAATATATGTTACTAAAGATGCAAGTGAAGGGGAGACAGCAGAGTGGAGTGTAAGTGATTTTGATGTCATAATTCCACAACATGTTGGACATGCCAATTGTTGCTCTAATTATAACTTATGCTATCTATTAATTAGTATCATCATCTCAATTTTTCCCTTCCTTAATTAGGATCTTAATTTAATTAGAACTAATTTAAAACTAATTTTAGGTTTTAGAGTTAGGGTTTGGGGTTTTGTTTTAAGTGGTTGATGTTTGATTCATCATATATATTTAAATAAAAATTTAGCATTTGTTTCTGTTCTTCTACTTAGGTTCATTTATTTTGATTTTTTTTTAATTAAATCTTATTATGGAATGAATTTAGTTAAAAGAAATGAATTTTAGAAAAAACTTAGATTCATCAATATATATTTAAATAAAAAGTAATTTTGTTGTTGGTCATATTTGGTGTCGGTCTGACCGACACCAATTGTCCAGACCGACACTAAATTTGACACAAAATGATCGACACCGTATATCTTGTGTTTAAAAAAAATTGGATAGACCGTCACTTATTCTTAGTAGTGAAAACTCAAAATTTATAGACTAAAATTATATATACTTTATACGAAAGTTCTTTGATCAAAATAGAACCGAAAACAATATTTTACTATTTTTTTAACTTTAAATGAGCGATTCGTGAACCAAGTTGGCGCCACTTGGTGCAACGACACTGCACCATGTGACCAACATTTTATTTATTTTTCCATTTTTAAATGAAATTTAAATGTTCTTTTTTTAAAATTTTTAGTTTTTTCCATAATTTTTCTAAATATTTTATTATGTATTTTTTAGTATTTTTTTTTCATTTTCATTCACCTAATATTATATTTCAAAAAATATATTTTTTAATTTGTATTTTAAAATTAATGATAATTTTATAATATGTTTCCCATTTTAAAAATGTATTTCGTAATTTAAATTTAACAATAATTTAATAATCATTTTCATATTTTAAAAATATGTTTCAAAATTTAAAATTAACGACTGACTATCAATATTATGTTTTAGAAAATGTTTATAAATTAAATTTAGTGATAGTTGAATAATCAATTTTGAATTTTAACATATGTTTATTAATTTAAATTTATAGATAGTTCCGTAATCAGTTTCATAATTTTAAAGATGTTTTTTTTGACTAAAATAAAAAATTTAAAATCTTTATTTATTTTTATAGGCAATATTTTATTTTGTTTTATTAAGTGTTTTTAATCTTCAACTAATTTATGAGAAGTGTTCACATTCGTATCATATTTTAGAAAATATGATAAGTAAATTAAAAGTAATAATAATTGCATTATTAATTTTATTTTATTCTAAAAATTTTATTTTTAAATTTCATATAATTAACATTATTAATTTCTAATTATTTAATTAGAAATTCATAATTATAATTGAAACATTTTTTAAATTAAGATTACATATGATTTGATAAATTTAGTCCATATGCTTTGATGAAACCTAAAAATACGTAATATGATGTATGAATTATGTGTTTTTGCTTAATCAATTACTATTTCACACTCTCATCATCAACAATTACGAATGACGGATAAACAGAAACTAAACTCTGACTAAATTTATTATTTACCCTTAATTATATATATCTTAATTAGTTCATTGCAAAATGAACTCTTTTTTATTATTATTATTATTATATATATCTTAAGAAATTAAGTTATGACCTAATTTCTTACAAATATAATAGTTATTTTTTATTTATTTATTTATTTTAACTATTTCCTACTACCGAAAATATTGGATCGGCACATCTAGATCTGGGTCATCTTTTTCACATAGATATGTACTGAATTCATAAATAAGAAAGATCACATTCATTTTCACAAAACCATGTTCTTGGTGCGGCTTGAGTGCTTTGCTCCTCTCGTGGACGCAACCTCACGACTCGCTCAAATTTCGAAAGAAGCCGATGTCATTTTCACGCCCTTGTCGCTCCGAATCGTGGCCTCGCACCACGCCCCTCACTTCGTTGCAATGCTCGAAATGTCGTGCCAATGCTTCGCCATCTTCTCCGTCAATGATCACCATTGCTCGACCCTTTCCCTTGAATCCTTCCACGACGTTATGTTGGACTGCGTCTTTTGTAGTGCAATGACATTCCACCTTAAAGACGTCGACCAAATCGTCCTTCGATACGAAGACCCGAGTTAGTAACATCGATCTTTGTAATTTTCTCTTGTTTTTGTTATTTCATTCCGTAATTAGTTCTCGAAAATTGTTTTGGGTCACTTTTCAGATCGTAAGCTACAATTTAAGCATGAATTGCCGTTCGTACCTCGAAAAGAAAAGAAAATGGAAGAAATTGATTATGAAAAATATTTTTTCATCGGCTCGCGAGATTTAAGACGCGTTATAAAAGAACTACCTCTCTTTAAAGATGATCGAGGTAACATTTTGAGGTCATTTTTTTTCTAAATTAAAAATTCTATATTAGAATTTTAATTGTTATCCATTAATTTTGAGATGAAATTTATGCTTACTAATTTATTTTCAGTTTGTGTTACTGCAACCGATTCTCAAGTCAAATTTTCTATTGATTCTAGAGAAATTATCTTTACCAGAGAGGTATTCTTCTTTCCTAAGCTTTATATTAGCACAATATTAACACATTTTAAAATATATATTAAAAAACATGATATACTTATTAATACAATAATTACTTATTAGAAATACATATAAATTATAGTAAAGTACGTGATAATACTTATTAATACAGTAATTATTTATTAATTCTTTTGAAAGTAACTATATTTAATAATGATTTTCTAGATTTAACTAATTTGATAAGTTTCTCAAACCACCGGTTATAATAGTTGCGGAAGAGATTTCATTTTTGAAAACAAGTTATCAAACAAATTTTAATATTTGAAATTTGTTAAATATAAAAAAAAAAAATAAAACATTTATAAGTTTGTAGTTTAGAATAAAATAAACATATGCAAGTTTTGAAATTAAATGTGTTTTAGACATTAAAATTAGATCAAACTTGAACTTTTATTAATGAGTTTTTTTTTAAAATTCTATTGACATTTATAATATTTAAGGCACTAGTTTCAAACTTTTTAATAATTAAATTATATATAATGTTGTTGAATTTATTTATTTATTGATGTTTTGTAGGGTGGGCAATATGAAGTAGTAGGTTACAAAAAGGAGGATGAAACCCTAATCCAAATCATTCTGAATCCTATGATGTTTTTCTTTGATTTGACATATGATGTGCAAAGGGTATCATTTTATAAGACAAAAATGAATTCTTATGGTGTAATGATTTTCCCAGCATTTAGAGAGATTGAGGCAGAATATTTGTTCTATTTTCCACAAAATGGTTGATATTGTTGGGTTTTATTATTATTATTATTATTATTTTAATGTGTGAAGGAAGTTTTTTTAGTTCTAAGGTAGATTCAAGATTAAGAAAAATTGTACTGGATGAACTCTTTTCGAAAAATAATTACAAATGTAGTTAAAATTTACATTGTTTGTATCTATAGTTATTAATACGTTTTAATACTATATTATTAGAAAGTATCATATCAGACACACTGAAGATATCAAAGAAATTGAGACTACCAATTAATGTCACATATAAGTCTTGAACCTGAAATTTTGAGGTATCACACCAGGTTCTATTTTCTAACTTCAATTGGTGTTGTTATATTCAAATAAATAAATAAATAAATAAATAAAAATAAAATCAAATACACGCCTTACTATCCTAGTTGGGATTGATGTGTCGTAATTTTAGCTTTCTTTTTAGTTAAAAAATATTTGGGTACCGTTTGTTTTGAGTGTTTATGAAGATTTTATAAACGAGATTTTATAATCACTTTTTAAAAACCTTATACAAACGAGCTATTATTACAATTTCTTCCTTGTAATCACTCAAAATAGCTCCTCATTTTTAATCACTCAAAACAAACACTTCACAATTTTACAAACAAACAACTCCCTTGAGATGTTAGTGGCAAACATCTAACTTATGTTTGTTTTCTCCCTCTCCAATTTGTACTAAAAAATGTTGTCAGAGCACATATTCATTTATTATTATTATTATTATTATTATTATTTTGAAACATGATCATAAAATTGCACAAACTTAAAATCTTTTGTTATAATGCTTTATAACTACCTAAATTTAATCATATGTTGTCAAGCTTATTGGTTCCATGTGGATTATAAATTAGTGGCCTCACTTTTTCATTAATTAAGTTTTTGATTCAAATTACAAATTGAGTGATATATTGATCAAAGTGTTGGTTAACAAAGGAAGGAAAGGGGTATTTGTGTAATTATCCACTTAAGTGAGAGAAAAAGCCAAAGGAGAAAAGAGTCTCCCCATTTTGACCGAGAAGGAGAAAGGGGAGAACCACAAAGGGGATTCTCGATTTTTGCCCCTCTTGGTCAGATCTTCGTCGGTTTGCCTTTCTTTGGTGTAGATCTACTCAAATCTTGGAGCATTTTGCTTGGAAGGAAGATTTGACAGATTTGAGGCTTTTGCTATTGAAGACTTCTTGGAGGAATTGGTTGAAGAAAAGCTTCAATAGTACTGGAGAAGACTCTTTGTGAGTCTTGGATTACTTCAATATGCGTTTCCTTTTCTTTTTCCTTTGATCTTGTATGGTTTATGTAATTTTTGTATAGGCAATTTTATTGGAATCTTTAAATTTGTAATTGTTGTTCTTGTTTCTTAGTTTTTGGACTATTCATTGTAAATTCTCTAATAAAATTGCCTCATCTAGGCTAGTCCTTAGGTGCTCGTGGATGTAGGACATACGTACCGAACCACGTAAATTTCGCGTTCATTTTTCTCTTATTTCCAGATTTATGCTTGCTGATTTTTCAATTAAAAAGCATAAAAATTAGATTTTAAATTGACCGTTCGTAGTTTTCATTAGGTATCTTGAATGCAAAATCAAAATATGCTTAGAGGAGGTCAGGATTAATTTTGAAACAACTTTCACTACGAGAGAATAGTCAAAAGAGGAAACAAATCTCCTACCAAACCAATGGAAGGACTTAGCTTAATGAACAACAAGGACTCCCTTGAATCCAACTACTAACCTAAACACCATTGTCGTCACAAAATTGGTTGACTTTAGAAAGTCATCAGGGGAGGGAGAGTTTTAGGAGTAAAAGGCAGTTCTGTAATGAACTCTCTCCTATTTATGAGTGTACGAGTTGGATTGATTCGGGTTGAGAGAATGTTATGAACCAAGTTGGTTAATTTTTCAAACTCGATCTAATCCATTTATAAACATAACTCAACTTATTTGTGTACATAACCCAACTCAATCCAACTTACTTTTGTACATAACTCAACCCAACCCAACCTCACTCATTAGTTTATAAAATCTTATATGTTTGAGCAACCAAAAATATATATTTCCAAATTGATTTGTTGAGTTGTTGTTTTTGTTTTCCATTCAAACAAAAAATCAACATAATACTGTTAATTTATCATTTAACTTCAATTTATATCATATTATATATATATATATATATATATATATATATATATATATTATAAAGACTATTTAAAAGATCTGTACAGAATAAAAATAATTTAAAACTAATAATTAAATAAAATAAATATATACATATATAAAAATTATGTTACAGATAAAATAAAAAATTCGGGTTAATTTTATGTCAACCCAGTAGCTAACCTAACCCATAAAATTTTCATTTATTTGAATCCAATCCGATGCAAATAAGTTGATAATTCAATACAACCCATCACCGCATATTTCATGTAACACCGCAGATAGGAGAGGTACCTGAATAAACTGAGTTCACATCCGAACGAGAGATGTTGAGATATAGTCTCATGGTTAAGATCAAATAGTTAAGTGAATTGATTTGTACTACCTATATCAACAAGGTGTATCTTCAAATAATAATTGGATCGAAGAAACTTCATAATTAAGCGTATTGATTCTGGTTGTTCGAGTTGTCGAATTCTTTGAACACTTATGTCCTTACTTTAAGATAACCAAACATACGTCATGATCAAAAACTTTTTAGCTAGCTTACTTCAACATAACCAAACAATTTAGAAAGTATCGTTGTCAAGCAGTTTGAGGAGAGCCAAACGACCCCTAAGAGTTCAACAATATCAACGTTGCGTTCAAATCTCCACGTGGTCTTGTAATCTTTATTTTTCAATGGGCAAACATTAAAAAAAAAAAAAAATAATAAAACACCGATGGGATTACAACGACCAAACGAAACAAATTTCCGATCTGCTTCCTCATCGTAGATTGACCCGAAACCCACGTTACGATTACAATAGCAACCCGGGAAATTCATACTCTGACGTTGTTTCCTGTTCTTACACAGTTCACAGCCAAGGAAGAAACCTTCAACGAGAAGATAATTCGATCCCTCGAATTCTCTGTCTCTGTTTTCGTGGATGAACAATCTTCAATTGTGGCCGAATTCGATCAAACGAAGCTGCTACGATGTTGGACGGTTTAGGAATGAGATCGGAGCAGTTGATGACCGGTGGTGCACCTCGATACGTTCAAATGCAATCGGAACCGCCTGCGGCTTCGATGTCTTCGTTTTTTTCGTTCCATCATGACGCTCCTGAGCCGACGAGGATTTTCGATGAGTTGCCGGAGGCCACAATCATTTCCGTCTCTCGCCCTGATGCCGGCGATATCAGTCCGATGCTTCTTTCTTACACAATCGAGTGCCAGTATAAGCAGGTACGAGTTTCTCTTTGAACTTGTGTTGTTTCTAATTCGATCGAGATCATTATTTGGAGATTTCGTTTCTTCTGCTGAAATTACTGCACGTTTCTGGTGTTGTATAATCTGAATTTGGTTTAGGAGTCTTCAATTGGATTTCTGCGATTGGTTTTGTCAGCTCGTGAAGTATACGGGGGAATTCGGCTAGGTTAACTCTAGAATTAGGTATAATTTAGAGATTAGTTGCCTCAAGTTTATCATGTAGAGTTGTAGTTGAATTGAAGAAAGCATATTTAATTGAATTTAGAGCTTTATTTCTTTCCTTTTTTTTGAAAAAGAAACATTTAACACTTCAAAAGGATTGAAACTTTTACACAAAAAATAAACCGATGAGAGAAGAATCTCCATTAGACAGTCTAAATTATAACTGACATCCCTAAAAGTTCTTCTGTTTCGTTCCAACCATAAATTACGTTGTAGAGCACGAACCAATCCCAACCATATGAGTTTTCTCTGGCCTTTAAAAGGAGCACCTCCCAAAATCATGCAAAGGAAATCCAAAATGTTGTTTGAGAATAATGTGTACCATCCAAAAGCTTTTAAGAAGTTATTCGAAAAAACACGAACAAAAGGGCAATGAATAAATAAATGACTTTCCGTCTGAATTGGCCGAACACATAGGACACCAAGATGGGGATAATACCAAATACGGCATACATCTTTGTATAGGATCCGCAGTATTGACTGCACCCAGACTAAGTTCCCACAATTTTTTTTTTTTTTTGATAAGAGCCTTTCCATAATGCTTTATAGAAGTCCCTTGAATTTAAATCAACAATCCTGTGTAAACTATCAATAAGAGATTTAACAGCGAACACTCCAGAAGGATCAACACAACCAAGAGTCCTCTGTCTCAGAAATGCCATCTCCAAATTATAAGTTCAACAAACCGACCGATTCAATTGTTTCCATATTCGATAAATTATGATGAGTTCCATGATAAAGAAGAACCAACCCAAACATCTGCCACAGTAGCATTTTATTGTGAAGTCAGTCTAAAAAGGCAAGGGAATTTATTAGATAAAAGTGCATCGTCTAACCAAATATCATTCCAAAAAAGTGTGTTGTTCCCATTACCAATTCGTCTTCTGGCTCTATTCAATCACAAGCTGAGTTTAATTATAAAGTGCTTGCCTTCCACTGAGATTTAGCAGAATTAAAACGAATCTTAGGGGGCCAAGAACAATTTCAAACCTATCATAATATTTATCCGTAATGAGTTTGTGCCAAAGGGATTGAGACTCATGTGCAAAATGCCAAGTCCATTTAGCCAAGAGAGCTTTGCTTTTCTGTTCAAAGTTATCAATTCCAAAATCTCCCATGAGCTTAGAAAGCTGTGTAGTAGCCCATTTAACATTATGAGTACCCCCCTCACCACGAGCACCTTCCTAAAAGAATTATGGATAATTCGATCTAATTGATTCGATACAGACTTTCTTAAATAGAGAAAAATAGTAAGTAGGCCTGTTGGATAGAACCAATTGAATAAGTGTGAGGTGACCACCTTTTGAAATAAAAGCAAACTTCCAATTATGCTATTTCTGTCTAACTTTCTCAATAACAGGTTGCCAAAAACTAATCAATTTTGGCTGACCAGACCACCTAATGGCAAAACAAGATAAGTTGTAGGCCAAGATCCACTTTAACCAAAGGATTTAGCCAAATACCCTAAATAAGAATCATTCAAATTTATACCCCACAACTCACTTTTAACATAATTGATTCGCAATCCAGATGCTCTTTTGAAAATGACAACCACATCAAACAGATTTCTTAACACAATACGTTTAAAAGAGAAGAGTATCATCAGCGAATTGTAAGTGAGTCAGCCCAAAAGAAGGTCCAATAGGATGAGTGGCAATAGTATTTAAACAATTACTCTGATGAAGCAATCTACTTAAGCAATCTGAAACAAGGATGAAAAGAAAAGGCGAAAGTGGGTCACCTTGACGAATACCCCTAGTTGGAATAATTTTCCCATAAGGCTTTCCATTAATTATAATTGAATAATTGGCACTTTGTAAACAACCTCTAATCCACTTCCTCCATACAACCTCAAAGCCTTTTGCTGAAAAAATCGCATCAAGGAAATCTCAATCCACCGTATCAAAAGCCTTCTCAATCAAGCTTAAGAATCACCCCTTTACATCCGGTAGTAGTCCAATCATCAATAACCTCATTAGCTTAGAGCTTTATTTCGATACTCTATTGTTAATTTTAGATTATGATGATTAATTATCTTCCCTGTTCGACCAAAACACCTGATCATAAGTTAGAGTCACCATGTTGTTTGTAATCTTGATGGCGCTATAAAATGTTTTCCTCGCCAATGTTCCTGCTGTAGCATTGTGATTTTTTCCTCTTCATTTTGAAATTTTTATCCTTTCATTTTTTAGCATTTCCTTGTTTAATTATATCTTGTTTTCATGTAAAGTTTAAATGGCGCATGTTGAAGAAAGCTTCCCATGTATTCTATTTGCATTTCGCATTAAAGAAACGGGCATTTATCGAGGAAATTCACGAGAAGCAAGAACAGGTATGTGTAAGATTGTCTATATTGTTGTATAGTTATTTTTATGGGAAACAACAGTTTCATTGAGAAATTTTCTTTTAAAGAATTCGAATGGCATACAAGGAAAGAAACAATCCTCCAAAAGAAGGCATCTCCAGCCAAGCATAATAAGGCTATTGAAGTACAAAAATCCTATTCACGAAGGCCATAACTAAGACTTGGAACCAAACAAGGGACTGAACCTCCTCCTTGGTCCTCTTAATTCCTCTTCAAACTCTATTGTTCTCAACCCATCTAAAAGCTCTATAGTTGTATGGCTGTTGTCAATACACGTTTGTGTTCTTGGTTTAATCATGTGAATCTTGGGTGTTTAATGCTTTTATGCTTTTGAAATCTTAGATCAGTTATTGTTAATACGGACGTTTGGGGTTTTGATGTAGTCTTCATTGGAACATTATATTAAAGGTTAAAGAATGGCTTCAAAATCTAGGAATAGGAGAACACACAACAGTGCCCCAAGATGAGGATGGACCAGATGATGAAGCCGATCCTCTGCATAATGATGAAAGTTCTAAAAATAGGTATTTTTCAATTTTTCTAGAAGAAAATTGGGAGAATTTGTTTTTCCTTTTCAATTATGCATTAATGCTATTATTCTTATGGTTTTTTGCTTCATTTCAGGGATGTTCCATCCAGCGCTGCCCTGCCTATCATTCGGCCAGCCCTAGGAAGGCAGAACTCTATGTCTGATAGAGCTAAGAACGCAATGCAAGGGTATTTGAATCACTTCTTGAGCAACATGGATATTGTCAATTCTCGAGAGGTATAGGTGAATTCATTGTGTACTTCCTTTTGTAGTGTGCTTTTATGTTCTTGTTAAAGTCTGTTCATTTTATTGCATTTTCTTCGTGAAAGCTGGGTTTTTTGTGGAAAAAAATGCTGCAAAAGTTTAGAATGGATGATTTATATGGGATGTCCTTATTAAAGCTGGGTTTTTTCATTTTTTAGTGTGCTTTAAGCTTTTTGTACTTATTCTCTAGGCATTATTTGCTTTGATTGGAGGCTGTTTTTTAAGGGGAAACTTCTTTTTTGGTATTTTCTTTTCATGTGTGCACTTTCATTTGTATTCTTTTCATTCTTTTTTAATGGAAGCTTGGTTTATTTTTAAAATAAAATTAATGACATGCATAACATTGCAGCTTGGTTTATTTTTAAAATAAAATTAATGACATGCATAACATTGCAGTAGTATTTAGTTTGTTTAGTCTTGATAAAATTTCTAGCTATTGCATCCCTAATAATTGGTTAAAGTAAATTTAGTTCTTATGATTTGGGAAAAATTAGAATTTAGTGTATGTGGTTTTCAAGGTTAGAATGTAGTTCTTATGGTTAGACAAACCTAATAAATAGTTTTTGTCATTTGTAATCACTAACAAATTTGGTATGTGACAATTAGCTATCCATGTGCAAATGAGTCGGTCTTTTGTATTTTGTTGACGATGTGAGTTAAACTGATGGTATAAAAATTGATTTTCCGATTTCTCAAGAAGTTGCACTAAGTTTCCAATTTTTAACAAGTTTTTTATCCAATCAGCTATTAAACTGCACATGGATAGTTAATTAATGCATACTGAATTCGTCAATGATTATGAACAGCGTTGTGTTTTTAGGAGGTTTTATCAAATCATAGGACGAAATCCTAACTTGCTCCAAATTTATAATGTAGCCTAATTCTTAAGGGTGGTTATTGCTACAGTAGTGTTTTTTTATTTATATTTTCTTAGAACTCTTTGGTGCTGAGAATATCTTACTGAAACGAATCTCTTGTGGGATAGTGATACATGACACTTAGATCGAGGAACTTTAGGCTGGCTCCTAGGCATTTTCCTTTAAGTTAAAATTAGAAACAAAATAATATACCAAGTTGATAGGTTTTGAGAAAAATTACTTAAATTATCTTCTGCCTGAGCCGAATGAGTAGTTATAGATTTCAATCTGTTCTTGGTCAATCCTTTATTATAAACAAGACGCATTTTTATACTAAACTCTAGTTCCACTTTTCTATTCAAGATGCCACAATGCATGTATGTTCTTATAGCACGGATGCTAGTCTCTATGTCTAGTATCCATATTTTAGTTGTTAGATATTTGGCTTTGATTGAGTGTGAACTATTTTTCTTCGTTTATGATCCATTTTTATTATTATAATTCCTTTTAAATTCATAAACTGTAGGTTTGCAGGTTTTTGGAGGTCTCTAAGTTATCATTTTCACCTGAATACGGCCCAAAGTTGAAAGAGGATTATATCATGGTGAAGCATCTACCTAAAATTGCAAAGGAAGACAACTCTAGGAAATGTTGTCTATGCCTGTGGTTTGGTTGTTGTAATGACAATTGGCAAAAGGTAAGGGGCTTTTTCCATCCTTGGTTAGTTTTACGTCTGGGTTTTCTTTCCATGGTGCCTTAGTTGACCGAAAAAGTTTGATAGGTTGCATGTTGGCTTCTTCGTCTTGTTCTTATCCTTCTCCTCCTCTTGTGTGTTAAATGCGTTCTGTTCTTTCACTTATCACGTGCTTTACAAGACATCTTTGTGCAAAGAAAATAGTGAACATTTTATGTTCTTGTTTTGACTGGAAGATATATTAAATTGTTCTGTATTAGTACATCGGAGTTTTTTCGTTCCCCGGGGTGGATTTTCTTAAGAAATGGGTGATAATCAGTAGAAACAGTCCATATCTGGATTAAGATTCTCCCAGTTTATATGAGATGATTAAATGTTGTCCCCTGGAGCCGAAAGTCTTACTGAATGGTTTTTTGGTATAGGCTAAGAGAATAAAAGGAGAACTCTTGGCAAGAATCAATCAAATATTTATTATCAATCTGTTGGTTGAAATAATTAAATTTACCTTAACCTATTAGTTTAACCTTTTGGGTCAATTCGGTGATTTAACATAATTTAAGATGGTATTGTATTCGAACCTTTGTCAAGTCGTTTCATCCTCAATTAATATTGACTTCCACTTCTTGGGTATTTTCGAAGTTTCAAGGCCACACGTGAAAGGTTGATGTAATTAAATTTATCCCAATCTATCGGTTTAAGTTTTTCGGATGATGGGTAATTTACTTGGATTTTAATTTCACAGCAATCGATAGTTGTTGTACAATAACGCAATTCTCTATTTATAGAGCATTGGAAAACAAACAAATCCTAAGCTTAAGTAGCCAATGAAATAATCGAACAAACTAATTCTAACCGTACTTAACTAAAGAAATAAAAAAACTAATCTTAATTCTATTAATTTCTGAATGGACCAAAATATTTATCAATCACCATTTTTTTATTAATCACCATACCCACTACATCATATTCTATTCCTCTAAAAAATTGTCCTCGAATTTAAAAATAAAACAAATAATTCAGTTTTTTCATTTGATGGTTTGAAATTTTTTCTCGCCAAAGATGTTGGCGTCTTCGCCATTTTTAGGAGCACAATCATGAACAAAATTGTCAACATCCCATGAAAAAACTCTCTATAAGCTGAATTGAAAAAACAAAAAAAACCATTTCTACAAATCTTGAAAATATGCAAATTATGATGGACTCCTCCCCAAAATATGATTAAGAAAAATATTCGTTGCAAGTCTAGAATAAACTCAACTTGGGTCATGTGCTTCACTTGAGTTGATTCTATTATCGATGAGGTTGAACTTTGCAAGAAAGTAGAATGGAGTTGCAAGTAAGCCACTTGGTCTTGTCCACCCTCTCCACCATTTAGAGCCGATTTGGGATGCGTCTTCGTCTACCCCTTCCTTTGTGCCTGATCTGTTGGTTCTTCCATATGCAAGTTTTGCCTCTCAAATGTGTAGAAATAACGTTTCAGATATGCAACCTTCCCTTATAGGACTCAAAGTTGGATGTTCAGCTTCTTGATTAATGAAGTTTTGTATTTATCATGTTATCTCATTGTAAAAAACGGCTTAGAACCTTCCCCAAAACATTGCAACACTTACATTTTATCAATGAAAATGTTTAAGTTTCCTATAAAAAAAGTGGATTTTGTGAGTCGGATCACGCTGATTTTAGATTGTCTACTTCTTCTTCGTACGCAACAATGCTTAGCACCTAATTTTGGCTTCCATATTTATAATTTAGCCTAATTTTTAAGGTTGGTTACTGCAATTACTATTTGATTTGTTCCTTCTTTGCATGGGAATTTCATATCACCTTGATTTTGAGTAGTTTCTTCATCTTCTTTTATTGTTGCAATGCTCTTAGTTTTTGGAAGATTCTCAGTTTTCTTAATTGCTTCTTTAAAAAATGTAGCTTTCTCGAGTTTTTGTCTTTCCATTGTAGAAGGATCCAAAGTGTTGGACATTTTTCAAAAGTCGTTAGATTTCAATTGCCCTTCTTGAATTTATCTTAGACTTCATTATCGATGTAGAGAATGTGTTTGTTCTTAAACTTTTTGCCTCCACCGATTGTAATCTATATTAGGAAGTTGGTTCTTGGCTTTGAAGTTTGTTTGTGCTGTCAATTCTCGTTATTGGTAATTTCTTGAATATTCTCAAATTTGTATCGCAATCTTTTTCAGAATCACTAGTCAATGGAATAAGAATTCCAAAAGAAGATCTTTAGTTTGTCTCATGGTAGAGCTAAATCTTGGTTGAGTCTTGAAGAAATCAAGCATGAATAGAGTTGTTATATACAAGCTCTACTTTTAGGACTCAAAGTTGGACGTATAACTTCTTAAGAGTTGTTGTTTGTACTTTTTGTGTCATCTTATTGTAAATGTGGCTCAGAGCCGACCAAAGTCCACCCACTTTCATCTAATCAATAAAGATGTTTTCATTTCCTAGTTAAAAAAAGAAAGATTTTTCTTAAGAATCACTAGAATCAACATCCAAGCATTGGCTTTGAATGTTTCATGGTTTTCTTTCTAAAACCCATCTATGCATCTTCTCTTGGTAACTTTTCTTATGTTGTACTTGTATCTTCATTCTTGAAAATGCATGTCTTTTTTCTTGAAAAGAAAAATTCTCTAAAAACATCCCTTTGCAAAAGAGTGAGCAATTGAACAACAAGCACCACAAAGCTTCCTCATACGATTGCATCAACAAGAGTTACTTAAACTTCCACTGTCAGCAACCAATGTTAGCTCGCTCTACTACCATGTTGGTGTAGCCTAAGAGCTTGAAAGAAGAATTCTCCCGAAAATTCATCAAATATTTATTATCAATTATTAATCAGAAATTTTTTAATACAATAAGGAATCTCTAGCTATAGAATATTGAAAAACGAACAAATCTCAATTCTAATTAACCAAGGAATTGACCAAACAAACTAATCCTAATTAACTAAGTAATTGACCAAAATATCAAACCAATTATCATTCCTGCTACATTTTTCCTTGAGGTAGACACCTACATTTGTAGATATGCTGGTAACATATCAGGAAATAAGGTCCCCTCCCTGACAAAAGAACTTGTGTAGCATGCTATTATTTTTTAAATGGTTTTCTCCTTTCGTGGAGGTTCTTTTTTAAATGGTTTTTCCCCTTCCAAGTTCCAACTTTCTTTTATGAAGTTTTAACAAAATGTAACTGGATATCTCTTTGGTATGCATCATTACTATACCATGAGCTGTGGCTCCTCTCAGTTTTGATAGTTCAGTTATCTTTGAAAGAAACTGTGGTTATGCTTTCTGTTGTCACTTACTCTGGTGATAGTATTATGGAGATCTTCTGGAATTGGACTAACTCTGCTTCTTTTTTCCTGCTGGTTGCATATTAGTTATTGACCTCTTGGTTCTCCCCCACCTTCTCATCTTTTTTCCTTGTAGTATTAATTTCTTGTTTACCATATGAACCTTTTTCTATAATTGGAAAATCTTGGCCTATTGATACTATTATGGTTTATAAAAACATCTTATTAATTGATACACTTTAAGTATACAAGTCTGTGCTGTTTCTTGGTTTTTGTAGGTGTGGGCTGTATTAAAACCTGGTTTTTTGGCCTTGTTGGGAGATCCTTTTGATACTCAACCAATGGATATAATAGTTTTTGACGTGCTACCCCCATCTGATGGCAATGGAGATGGACGTGTATCTTTGGCTAAGGAAATTAAGGAGCCAAATCCATTACGACATTCGTTTAAGGTAGGGCATTGAACCGTGTATGTTGTTAGCCGTTTCAATTTGTTTCTGGTTCTAATTGTGGTGGTGCTCATTTTCCCACTTTGTGGTTGCAAATAAAACAGATTTCACTTTTTCCATTACTCATAGTCATAGTTGTGTTGCACTTTTGTTTGTGGTGGAATTTTGTGCTAATTATAATTTTCTTATGGAGAGTTAAATCTGTGATTGGAAATGCCAGGTGACATGTGGAAATAGGAGTATTAGGATAAGAGCAAAGAGCGGATCCAAGGTTAAAGACTGGGTTGCGGCAATTAATGATGCTGGGCTGAGGCCTCCTGAGGGCTGGTGCCATCCTCATCGTTTTGGTTCTTTTGCTCCTCCTAGGGGTTTGACTGACGATGGTAGTAAGGCTCAATGGTTTATCGATGGCCAAGCAGCTTTTGAAGCTATTGCATTTTCCATTGAACATGCAAAATCAGAGGTTTGCTTTTTCTCCTCCTCCATTAACCCTTCTCTTTATTTTAATTTAAGACGCTAGATATTTTGTGGGTAACTATTATATTGGCTGATTGAGTAGTCTTTTGCAGATTTTCATCTGTGGCTGGTGGCTTTGCCCAGAACTGTATCTGCAGCGTCCTTTTATTTCAAATGCTTCATCTAGGCTCGATGATTTACTTGAAGCAAAAGCTAAGGAAGGGGTTCAGGTACCTGTTAGAAATCTCGTCTATATTTGCATAATATGAATTCATGAATATTATAAACAAACTCATGGAGTCCTTAGCATTTTCAAATTTCATGTAATTATTTAATATCATGAGGATATTAAGAGTAGGAAATAATTGCTAAACTAGAAGGCCATGAAATTTAGCAATTATTTAGGTATCTTTCCATGAATTTGGCTCAGATTCCTTTGAGTCAATCATACGTGAAGGTAAAAAATTGTAATACTTTGGTCGAAGGAGTAACTATTTCTTAATGTTGTCACTAAAAAAAAAGTAATAATAATAAAAAAAACTAAATTTTTCAAGGGGAAGACAGAGACATAAAATTTTGAAATAACTATTCCAAGTCTCAAAGCAACAGTATAATCATAAAATCCATGCCTACTACACTGCAATAGAATAGCTATCTATTGGTCTAGACGGTAGGCCTGGGCTAGATGCAATTTAGAAGTAACTATTCTATTCCCTCTTAATGCTACAAAAATTCTCGTACATAATTGGAGAGCTTGTGACTGTCTGTGCCAGCTTGCACGCACCTCAACTAATGTCATGGGACATATCGCCTGACCCTACAACATTTGGATGTCAAGGAAACACGTAGGAAATTAATTCCTAGGTAGGTGACTACCATGGATTGAACCCATTACCTTAAGCACCCCAAGACCCTACTTGACCACTAGAGCCTTATTGTAATATTGAACATGTTATTTGTAATTTCTGAATTGCATCATTAATGAAATTGTTTCTTATCTAAAAAAAAAAAGCGTGCTCTATGCATTACATTAACGCATTATTCAATGAAATCATTTATTCTAAAAAGAAACTTACACTAATGCTTTACTAATATATAACATTCTTATTCAAAATCCATTATTAATCCAATCTCTGACAAAAGGAATTTGTATAATTTTTATACAGATTTACATTCTTCTCTACAAAGAGGTTGCCCTTGCTTTAAAAATTAACAGTGTTTATAGCAAGAGAAAACTTCTTGGCATCCACGAGAATGTGAGAGTATTACGATATCCTGACCACTTCTCTAGTGGCGTGTACTTATGGTATGTATTCATTCAGTCTCTTCTTTTTGTGGACAAACTGTTACCATTTCAAATTGGTGTAGATTTTCCATCATCTAATATGAGTGAGTGGTTAATATAGGTCCCACCATGAAAAAATTGTCATTGTGGATTATCATATTTGCTTTATTGGAGGACTGGATTTATGTTTCGGTCGTTATGATACACCAGAACATAAAGTTGGTGATTGTCCTTCTTCAGTTTGGCCTGGGAAGGACTACTATAATCCAAGGTTAGTTCTTCTTTTCTCTGGTGCAGTAATATTTTTCCTGAAACTTTGTTGTGTGATTATTACATCTGAACTTGGATGTTTCCATTTTTCATGGTGGTTCTATTGAGCTGAAAAGATAGAAATAGTTATAATTATTAAGAATTTTAGTGCCATTAGAATTCTGTTGTTTTGGAAAAATTTTGTGTGATTATTACATTTAAACTTGGATGATTCCATTTTTCACGGTGGTTCTATTGATCTGCAAAGATATATATAGTTATAATTTAAGAATTTATTGTGCCATTAGAATTACGTTGTTCTGATTCCTCATATAGATTTATGCATAATTTTGCTAGTTTCACTTATGATTGACTCAGGGAATCTGAGCCAAATTCATGGGAAGATACCATGAAAGATGAGTTGGATCGTAAGAAATATCCTCGCATGCCTTGGCACGATGTCCATTGTGCACTTTGGGGACCACCTTGTAGAGACACAGCCAGGCATTTTGTTCAACGCTGGAATTATGCTAAGGTCAGTGCTCGATGATTCTCCTGTTTAAATAGTTTTGACACTTCTCAATCAAAATATATTTATTCTTGCAGAGAAATAAAGCCGCAAATGAGCAGGCAATTCCATTACTTATGCCTCAGCATCATATGGTCATTCCTCATTACTTGTGGAATAGCCGAGAATTGGAGGTTGAAAAGAAGAGTGTTGACAACTCTAAAGGAACAGTTCAGGATTCATTTTCTCGAGGATCATCTTTTCACGATATTCCTTTGCTTTTGCCTCAAGAGCCTGATGGAGTGGATGCTCAAAATGAAGATCTAGAAGTAAATGAAATGGAGCCCATTGCCAATCCCCTTGATCAGCCAAGTAAGATCAGCAGCAGTCTCTCATTCTCTTTTAGAAAGATCAAAGTTGAACCAATAGGACCAGATATGCCTCTGAAAAGCTTTGTTGATGATCTTGACTATTTGGATTCCCATGGAAAGTTGTCTGGAGATGGGAAAAGGCATCATCGTGTCACAAGTTCAGATATGGAATGGTGGGAAACACAAGACAGGGGCCATCATGGTGGCTTCACAGATGAATCCGGGCAAGTTGGTCCATGTGTTTCATGTCGTTGCCAGGTGAGTTGCATGAAGATATTGAAGATTGTACAGCTTTGAATAAAAGAGTTGCATAATATTCTAGGGTTTTGGCTTTCTACGCAAAGTGGTGTTTTTGCAGTTTCAAATGCACTTCACGATTTATACAAGTAGAGTAGCTAGGTTCTTATTGTAATTAGGATTATCTGATCTCCCTATTTGTTTCTATGGATTTTATCGTATGTATATTCAAATATTGCAACTCGCCTGTATAGATATTATTGAAGTGAAGCTTCCTTAATTTTGTGGTCAATGATTTTTCAGTTATCATAGTATTAGATTATTCAATTGCTAATAACCACTTCTTTCAGGTCATCAGAAGTGTCAGTCAGTGGTCTGCTGGGACGAGCCAAACTGAAGAAAGCATTCACATTGCATATTGCTCTCTTATTGAGAAAGCAGAACATTATATCTATATTGAGGTATGTGATTTTTACTTATAATTTTGTTCTTGCATCGACACCCTCTCTTTTTATTTTCTATTATTTTTCTTTTTCTTACACTTTTCATTTTTTTAAATTGAACATGTTGGTTTTTGATTCCTTGTCATAGTTGGTATTGATCCTTGATTATTTTTCCTGTCCCAGAATCAATTTTTTATATCAGGCCTTTCAGGAGACGACTCAATACGGAATCGTGTGTTAGAATCATTGTATCGCCGCATAATGAGAGCCTACCGTGAAAAAAAAACTTTTAGGGTTATTATAGTCATACCACTCTTACCTGGATTTCAGGTTTTAATTCTTGGAAATTCCTCTCTTATCCTTCGCTGGCTTATAATTTGAGAATATATATTCTTGTCCAAACTGAATTTGGGTTTGACAGGGAGGTTTGGACGACAGTGGTGCAGCATCCGTTAGAGCTATAATGCACTGGCAGTATCGAACTATATGTCGAGGGCAGAATTCAATATTCCATAATCTTCATGATCTTCTTGGTTCAAAAGTTCAGGATTATATATCATTCTATGGCCTGAGAGCTTATGGTAAGCTCTTTGATGATGGTCCTGTGGCTACAAGCCAGGTATATTTATGTGTATATTTCTTTTATGGCTTTGTTTAACATGCTTTCTGTTTATGAATGGAATATATATTGGCACTCTCTCCCTGCCACAATTCAAGATATCCAAGTGATGGACATAGAACTTGTTGATTTTTAGCTTTCTGTGGCATGCTCACATATTTAGGTGTTTTGAATTTAGGTGTACGTGCATAGTAAAATTATGATCATCGATGATTGTATTGCTTTGATTGGATCGGCTAACATCAACGACAGGAGTTTACTTGGTTCTAGGGATTCTGAGGTACCACTTCTTTGTTGGCAAACTTTTGGCATTTTCCAATTCCATTGATAAAATGTGTAATGGCTGATAATTTACCACATACTTAAAAAAAAAATTGACGAATAACTGCGAAGTTCTTGCTTTACGGCTGGCTAATAGCGAATATTGTTATAAATCAGAGGTTTCTGACTTGAATCGCTGTGGAAATCTTAGGCCTCAGGTTTAGTGTTTTCTTAAAATTAAGCCTTGGCGACTTTTAGTTCCACCTATCTTGTTTTGTTATTCATTTCTTGTTTTTGGAATTTGGAATTTGGCTAAGAATTCAAAAAAAGAAAAAATCTTATAAAAATGATGGTGAAAAAGTGCACGTCTTTATAATTGTGACTGTCCGGACCAGCTTATACGCATCTCAATTATTTTCACAAGACATACCCTAGGATAAGAAAATATATAGAAAATAAATTCCTACATGAGTGATCACCTCTTAGTTACTTAAGATTATTCTTGATGACTAGATTGCTCTAATGACCAGATTGCTCCATGATAGTTAAAAAAGCACAATTTTTCAAAAACCAAATGATTATCTTAAGAATCTTAACTTTCAATACTCTGAAAATCTTTTCAAATGAGTTCAATAACTATTATACTTTCTCCTCTCAGATTGCTATTGTTATAGAAGACAACGAACTTGTGAATTCATATATGGGAGGACAACCATGGAAAGCGGGAAAGTTTTGCTGGAGTCTTCGTCTCTCTCTTTGGTCCGAACATCTTGGTCTTCGTCCCGCACAGGTTAGTCAATGGAAAATGAACCATCAGCTTTTCGGATTAGGAAGCAGTACTATTTTCACTGTTAGAAGAGTCAACAGTTGCAGGTTTTATCTAGCGTAGAGCTTACAAAAATAATATGCCGCGGTTTGTTATTCTATAATTCAAACCATTTGTATCTTAAGTGGCTGATTATGGTGTAATTATGTTTTCTCCAGATTAATCAAATAGTTGATCCAGTTTGTGATTCAACCTACAAAGATACATGGATGGGAACTGCTAAGGTGAGAGAACCTAAAAATTAAAGCTTATAAACATTACTACATATTTTATGAAGTTCAGGAACCAAATAGTTGCAAATCTAAAAGGTTAAGGACTAAAATTATAGATTAATTAACAGAAAACAATAGGATAAATAATTACTAGTTAGACATTTAAGATTCTTAGAGCGGTTAGACATAGCGATCCCCTAGTAATATATTTTGAGTACAAAGAAGGATTGTGCGACTCGAACCACAAATCTCGTTGTTTGTTAATATATCAGTAATAGAGATGTCTATGGGGCGGGGCAACAACGACTTTATCGTCCCAATTCCCACTATCCATTTCAGTCATAATTATTTTTCTTCTTTTTTTTTTAGTTTCCAAAATTTTTTAAAATTTTCTTTAATTCAATTCACTAAATTTTAGATACTTTTTTTCAATTGGTAAGATAAATATTTATTAGTTTCAATTAAATAGTTAATTAGATAAGAAAATTATCGAATGAAATAAATATTTTTACAACTTTATATATATAAATGAATTAAATAAAATAAGAATAATACAATATAATATATAAACGGGGCGGGGAATCGGGGATGGAGAATACATTCTCTATCCACATCCCGTTTAGCTCGGGGAGAGGAGAATTTTTCATCCCTCTCACTTATCCGTTCTCTGCCTAATCGAGGATTCACTGCTTCATTAGGGGTGGGTCCCCACGCGGCCCCCGTTCCTGTGAGAAAAATGGACATCTCTAATCACTAATGTCAACTGAATTATGCTTGATTTGGCGCTATCCCCTAGTAATAGAGGTGTCATAACATTAGGCGTTGTTTTGTTTTTCACTATACTGAATCTATTAGAACACTGACAATCTGATCTATCAAACAGGCAAACACGACAGTATACCAAGATGTTTTTTCTTGTATACCAAACGATCTCATAAATTCCAGGTATGAGCTATACTCAGTTACCGAGTTGATCGAATCACGGTTAGTTCTTATCGGATTAACCATTTTTACGCCGATTTAAATACAGAGCCGGACTGAGACAAAGCGTCGCGTTCTGGAAAGAAAGATTGGGACACAGCACAATAGACTTAGGAATTGCACCTGAGATGCTTGAGTTTTACAAGAATGGAGAAATTGAAAGGATTGATCCAATGGAGAGATTAAGTTCAGTGAAAGGGCATCTTGTTTCCTTTCCATTGGAATTCCTAAGCAAAGAAGATTTAAGACCTGTTTTCAATGAGAGTGAGTACTATGCATCTCAAGTTTTTCATTAAAAACTTTATATAGTAGCCTTGTTTTTTTTTATTAGGTCCACTTAATTAATTTATGGTTAACTTAAATGTTGCATTTTTATTACTTTATTTCCCATTCTTTAAAAGAGAAAATAGTACAGAGAGGAGAGGAGGCTCATGTTAGCAGCTCTCAAAAAGGCACATTTACAGAAAATTAGGACTTTTGTACTAATTTAATTAATTCAACTCTCATGTCCTAATTTGGGTATTTATTGTCATTTTCTTCTCTATATTTGCATTCAATTATTATAAAAAAAATTCATTTTTAATTGTTTGAATCCAAAAAAATACCACCTTGTAAACTTGACTGTTGCTTTGGGAAAAAAAAAATGCTTTCACATGTGAATCCACTTGTTTCTTTTTTTTTCTTTTTTTTTTTGTAAATTATAAATTCCATGTGGTTTAAAATTTCCGGGGTGTTTGGGTCACTATTAATAATGGGAAAGAATGAGATCAAGAATGATTCTCGATTTATGAGTAATTGAGAATCATTTCTTTCATAATCATGTTTTTCTAAAATCACCTTTTTATTCTCCTCTAAACTACTTTTTATTTTTTCTATAATAATTTTTTGTTCTCTCCTTAATTGTTTTTTACTCTCATTATATTCATTATTTTATTTTTCTCATTATTATTCTCTTCCCCCCAAACACAATTAATCATTCTCTTCATAATCATTCCTCTAATTACAACTACAATTAATCGTTTTCTTTTTTATTTTTCCTTAATTTTCATTCCTCTCGTAATCATTCTCATTCTCTTTACCTCAAACACATTTTAGTCATTTCAAAAACAAAATTTATTTCATATATTTTTAATAAAGTTAGAATTTAGTTCCTATTCTTTATTAGACTTAAAAGTTAGTTCTTGTTCTTGTTAGCAAATTTACTTTATTAAAAAAAAAAAAAGTTAATTATTGAAAATGTGAAGTAAGTAATTGATGTAACAAAAAATATCACATCATTTACAAAAAAACATCTAAATAAACTATTGTTTTTTACTTATATTTTTAATCACTCAAAATAAAATTTAATTCAAAATAACTTTCTCATCATTCAAACACGTATAACTTCATTCACAATTTTTAATGACTTATTGTTCCACAATATCTTAGGATTGCAAAATAGTCAACAACGGGATATAACTTTGGGTTTTTTTTTTTTTTTTTTTTATTGTGCTGCAATAAAAAAATTCCTGACGACATATTTTTAATTATGAAAATTTTATTTTAGAATTTGAAATATTCAGCACGTGTTGAATTATACAACGTTCAAAAGTATTTCTATTTGTAAGTGTATTCTTTTCTGGTCTTGAAAGTGTCGACTAATTGAAAGATTACATTAGAGATCATAAAATGGATAATAAAACAAGGTTAAAAGAATTGATTTCCAACGAACCTAAGCATTTCTTATGAAACATTTGAAATTGAGACAACATTTATGCTATATTTCTCTTTAACTACTTTTAATTTTTTTTCATAACTATATTCACTTACATTAAACACGTTATTTTATTTTTCTCATTATTAATTATTTCACTCCAAATACAAATAATCATCTTCTAACACGAATAATTATTTATTCTCCTTCAATTTTCATCTCTTATAAACATTTTTATTCTCTTTCTCCGAACTCATACACTTAATGAGGATTAAGGTTTTGGACAGTGAGTAATGAAAATTAACTCATACATTACCCATATTTTTCTTTTAGACATTAATTTAAATGCTTAAAAAAAATTAGCTATTTTACGGATATCTTTTTAAAAACTAGCCATTTTCTACCGTTTCCTAAAATTATAACCCCTACTAGGAAGTAGGCATAAACAATTGGGCTGGGAATGAGGGGGCCAAGGGAGCTTTTGCGCTCAAGGTGGGGATTGGCTTGAATAAATTAGAGCCCTCTTGCACTAAAAACAAAATTAAGGTGCCCAATAACGGTAGCTATAGTTCGGGTGTTGGTAATCAAGATCACGGAGGGGTAAACCTCAGATTGAATGGAAACTCCTTTGCTGAAAATTTTGCTTATAAGAAGATGAATAAAGCATTAGTTGATGAAAATGGGCCTATTGCCACTACATGAAAGCATGGGGAAATCTTGGCTTCGAAGAAGGCGGCTGAAATCAGTTCTGAAGGATCACGAAGTCATAGGAAGAAATGGAAAAGAGTTACTAGAGAAGTTCAAAAAAGCAACAGCCTACTGGGTTGCTCGTTAGTTGGGACTAAACACGAGATTGATAATGTGGAGGATGACAATCTGGGAAAGAAAAGAAAATGTATTTGCATTGACATGGTCAATGGGATATCGGTGTCGGCTGTGGAACAGCCACACCGGACGCCATGAATACCTTATGCTGGAACGCGGGGGGTTGAAAAGTGATAGGGCGTTGAGAGATCTTCGGGGGTTGATGGTTGTTTTTGTGTTCCTTATGTTGGATTGAGTGGGGGTTGTTACTCTTATAGAGGGATTTTGTGAATGTCAAAGTCATCTCTTTCTCCGTTGGGCATATTGATGCCGCTATTTCAGGAGAGGAGTGCAGATTTACGGGCTTCTATGGAAGCCCATATGTGGGGAAAAGGAAAGACTCTTGGAACCTTCTGAGGCATTTGAATTCTTGTTCGGGCTTACCCTAGTTGGTAAGAGGTGATTTTAATGAAATTCGCACTGAGAAGCAAATATATGGTGGGTTGCGAAATAAAGGTAGTATAGAGGGCTTCAGATTGGCGATTGGTGACTGCTCCTTAATCGATCTTGGTTGGACTGATGACCCGTTTATGTAAGTTAAGAAGAAAGATTGATGACTCCTTTGCTACCAGATGTCGGCTTAACAGGTACTTTGCTACCCCCTATTTTTTAGCTAAAATTTATAATTTTTCTATTGAACACCTTAGCTACCATTCCTCTGACCATAGGCCTATTTTGGTCAGCCCAAAAGAAAGCTTATGAGATTTGAGAATGGCTAGACAAAATTTGAGGCTTGTAAAGAAATTATTGAAAAAGCTTAGACCGAAAAGGGAAGAATTGTTATGAGTTCCTATCATCTTACCAAAAACTTAGATCTTTGCCTGAGAAATCTTACGGAGTGGAACAAGGCTCGTCTTAAAGGCTCTCTGCGAAAGGTGATTGAGGGTAAGAAGAATGAGCTTCAGAATTGGTCTCGCATCTATGGGCATGCTAGAAATCAGCATATTAAGACTCTGAACTGAAAATTGAAAGCCTGTTGGAGGAAGATGAAGTTTATTGGAAGCAGAGATCCAGAGAGGTTTGGCTGCATTGGGGAGATAGGAACACAAAGTGGTTTCACACCAAAACTTCATTTCAAAAGAAAAAGAACATGACCCTTGAGCTTCTCAACAATAAGGGTATCTGGTGTGACAAGGAGGAAGATCTGGAAAAAATTGTCAATAATTATTTTAGGAAGTTATCCTCCTCTTCTATCCCAAATGGCGATGCTTCTAATTATATTTTGCAAGGTGTTCATGAAAAGCTAACCTTTGAAGATAGGCTTAGTATGGATAAGCCATTCACAAGGGCGGAGATTGAGCTGGGGTTGAAAAGCCTGAATTCCAACAAGGCGTCTGGGCCTGATGGCACAAATGCTCTATTTTTTTCAAAAGTATTGGAATTTAATTGGTGACGATGTTGTTAAAGTCTGCTTGGAATCTTGAATGAGGGTCATTCCTTTGGCCCTCTAAACCACACTTTCATCGCGCTTATTCCTAAAATTGGCAAGCCTATAGAATGGGGGACTTTCGTCCAATCAGCCTATGCAATACAATTTACAAAATTATAGCTAAAGCTCTAGTTAATCGAATCAAACCTATGCTGGATAAGATCATTTCAGCCAACCAAAATGCCTTTGTTCCTGGAAGGCTTATCTCTGATAATATTGTGCTGGGGTTCGAATATATTCATGCCATTAATTCTAGAAGGAAAGAGTTGCAGGGGCTGGATGCGCTTAAAGTGGACATGAGTAAAGCTTTTGACAGAGTTGAATGGAGATTTATAAAGAGCATGATGACCAAGTTAGGTTTCTCAGAGTCTTGGGTGAACAAGATTATGAACTGTGTTTCTTCAGTTTCCTATTCAGTTCTTATTAACGGGCAGCCACAAAATTCCTTTGTTCTGGGAAGAGGTCTTTGTCAAAGAGGCCCGCTCTCGCCTTATTTACTCCTTATCTGCATTAAGGGTCTCTCAGCACTCCTGGCCAGGGAAGAATCCTCTCTCTCTTTTAAAAGCCTTTAAATTAACATTAGATGCCCTCATATTTCTCATTTATTTTTTACCGATGATTGTTTTTTTTTTTTAGGGCTAAAGAGAAGTATTATTGGGCGATTAAAAAAGTGTTCAATATTTATAAGATGGCTTCGGGTCAAACTATTAATCTGGATAAGTCTGCGGTTAAATGGTGTTGGCCAGAAAGTCCTCCATGAGCAGAATCCTGGGCGTGAAAATCTCTGATAATTTGGACATCCACTTGGGAGTGCCCTAGCAAAATTGCAATAGCAAAAATGACATTTTTAGCTCTATTAAGCTAAAGTCGGGAAGTGTATTCAAAGATGGAAAGGGAAACTTCTCTCAAGAGAAGGCAGAGAGATTCTTATTAAAGTTGTGGATCAAGCTATTCTAACTTACGCTATGAGTTGTTTCAAGCTCTCCAGTTACTTTGTTAAAGAGCTGGAGTGTATATTTGCTAAATTCTGGTGGGGCGTTTTATCCGGTGGGAGCAAGGCTAGTGCAAAAAGGGGTAAATGTTAAAAGTTTGGAAGCCCTGTGCTGCGTGGCATTTATGAGATTTATGATAGAGGAGCTCGTCCTCTTCCTCAGATCTTCATCGAGTCTGACGCTTCATGGTGAATGATGCTATTACGACAGACTCTGGAGATCTTTCTGAGTTCAACAATATCATTGTTGACATTAGGGATTTCATCCCGTTGTTGGGAAACCATTCCTTTTCCCATTGTGTTAGATTTTGTAACCGTGTTGCAGTTCTGTTCGCCCATTATTTTGATGATTTGTGTATATGAGATGATATGTTTTTCCCTCATTGTAAGAAGGATAGTCTTATTTTAGGGGTATTCTTCCCCCCACGGGTTGTTTCGGCTATAGCCAAGGATTGTAAAACACTTCATCAAATTTTAAAGTCTTAACGTGTAGAAAAATTACAGATGTGAGAAGCATTTGTGCTATACAAAATCGTTTTTTTTAATAGTTTTTATTGTTAAAAAATTATGGTTAAAATATTATTTTAATCATTTGGACTTGGTTTTTTTATTTTTTTTCAATTTGATTACTAGACTTTCAAAATTTCAATTAAATTGAGCCATAAATGAATATGAACTTCTTATTTAACATAAGGATAAATTTTACATGAACCCAAAAATTGAAGAAAATTACTGACTAAAATGAAATAAACTCTAAACCTTAAGGGTGTGTTTTGCCACTAATTTCAAAACAGGCGGTTGGGTTATTATAATCTAACCCTTGTGTTGGGGCACTGTTTATTTTTAAATGAAAGTTACTCATGAAATACATTCTCAAATAATGCAAAAGACACTCTCAAATAATGTAAATTCATCTCAAATAGTGTAAAAGTCGACAAAGATATAAAATGAATTTCAATCTCATTGTGCAATGAGAATAAAGTGGAGCTCACATATTGTTAGGTATACTTTTTATTCAATATATACTAATTCAATATTTTCGAACCTAGAATTTTGAGAGAGCACATCTCGAGTCCAAGTATTGAACCAACTGCGCTAGCCCTTGGAGACTATCAGGATGTACGGTTTGTTGTTCTCATCCCCTGACTTGTACATGAAAAGAAAAAATCAATTCAAATAAAATAATAATAATAAAGAGAGAGAGAGAGAGAGTTCTTGTCTTTCCCTGCACCATCGTTCTCCATTCCCAAAAAAAAAAAAAAAAAAAAAACAGTCCATTGTATAAGTTTCTGTAACTGGCGATGACTGAGTGTCTCGCTCTCCAATTTGCTCATCGCTCTATCTCCCTCGGGAATTTCACTTTGCTTCACTATCCAATCCGCCATAGCTTTCATCTTCACCCAACTCTTTGTTCCGGCTCCAGCTCCAGCTCCAGCTCCAGCTCCAGACTGATTTTTCAAAGTAACATACGGAAAATACCTCCGATCAACGCATCCCTGAACGGCGGTATGTCGAATTCCATTGTGAAAAAACAAGTACCGAAGGAACTTCGAGATGAGTCCGATTTTGACGCAGCCTTTCCCGGCGATGATTACATTTCCGTTTGTGGCTTTGGATCTCTTCTCTCAGGTTCGTCTCGATCATTTCATCATCACGATTGTCGATTTTAGAATTTGAGCGATCGTTTGTGTGTTTGATTTCAATCTTTGTGTGGATGCAGAGAGGAGTGCGCGAAGTACTTTTCCTGAACTGATCAACTTTAGAGTGGCGAGATTGAACGGCTTTAGACGCCTTTTCGGCAATGTAGCTCCTGTATTCTTTGAGCGCGGCATTGCTAGGCCTGAAACTAAGGTTTTCCTATTCTTTGAGGCTCTTTGTCAAGTGTTTTGTTTGTAGTTTCTGCTTGAATTTAGAGAAATTTTGTGAAACAATAATTAAGATACATTTATCATTTACAGTTGTTCTTCCTTCGTTTTCTTACTATTATCAACCAAAGGAGTTTGGTCATAATTGTTATCAAAATCAGAACAACAAATAAAAAATAAATAAAAACAACAAATAACAGGAGACTAAACACACAGTGATTTACATTGTTCATTAACGGTATGTTAGCCACATTTACAGGTATGGGAGTGAACTATTTTAACGGTGTATTAGCTACGATTATGGACATAGGAAATAATAAACGTTGGTCAAAATGGTGCTAGAGTTTGTTTTTTTTGTCCCTAAGAGGGGTGCGATGGTCGGAAGCTTAGGCTTAGAGGGTGTGCTCCCCTCAAGATCTCAGGTTTGAGACTCACTTATGACATTAATTTGTAGACACTTCTCGTGTGTCCATTCTTTCGATGTCTCCTTGGTTAATCCGGGTATAATGGAAAAAAGTTTCGATTTTTTGGTTTCAAAAGAAAAAAAAATGGAGCTAGATTTTTAAGAGAGAGGCATATCTCAACAATAATATTTAACAAGATGTTGTATGTCTGCATATCAGGAGATTTCAAGCTTGTGTGCGGAGCCTTGCGAAGGAGAAACTATCATCATTACTGCTTTCGAGATTAAGAAGTCTGAGGTAGTAGAGCTAACAGAACTTCATGCCGACTAATTCAAATTGAACCTAGATGTGAGGAAGAATTAATTTCTAAATCTCGTTTATGCTGCATAACATTTTCAGATTCCAGCTTTTATACAGAGAGAGATTGAGTTTCGTTTTCTAGCCGTAAGTATTTGGTTCTTATCTGTTGTTTCATTTCTGATCAAATCTTTGAGGCCAATTTCGGACAGTACTATTTGAGAACTGTGTTTTTGTTGTAGGTTCTACCTGAAACATTAGATGGAAAACTATATGATAAACCAACGGTATGTGATGCTTGATGATATATTATATACTCTTAGACGGTGTTAATGAGTGTTTGTGTTATTATAACTCAACACACATTTAACCCATCCGTTATAATAACCGGTGGGTTGGCCCTAACCACCCAAGTTATAGTTTCACATAACCTCCACCGTCATTTCACATGACTCGTACTCCTGTTTGAGGTTAATTATTTCCTCTAGTCTACCTCTCAAATATTGTTTATTATAACCTTTGTTATAATAAGCTACTTTTCAAGCACAAGTTATAATATCAACTTGTTTATAATAACTCAATCAGTGTCATTTGTGCGGCATTTGATAATTGTTGCATTAGATGATAATAACGGTAGCAATTAATATTTTAAGGTTACAATGCAGGTGCTTTGTTCTCGATCCACCGATGAGGAATTCTTCCAAGTGAGATGCAAAGGTACTCTTCAAAACTATTCTGCTATTATAGTTATATGAAAATGTGAAGGATTACCAAAGTCAAAGTAGAAAACCTAGAAGTAAGGTAAATGCTACTTCAAATTTGAAGTTTCTGCTAAATGCTGGCTATTTCTTCTGATATCAGGAAATAAGGACATTTATTTTCAGCTTTATGGTCGTCATAATATAGATAAGATCTACAGAGATGATATCTTACCCTGTCGCATCTATCTTCGACACTGGTAAGTATTTTCAGTCCCCCTTTTACATTCCTTAACAAATATTTTACTGGAATAGCAGCAGGAATTAGCATGGACTTAAGAAAGTAGGCCATGTTTAATTTGGTTCAAGGTCCATTGGTATACTTCATATTTATAAAAGTTGAGAGGAGACCGCCGTCACATAATTCTGTTCTTTTGTTACATATCCACGAGCATTTGGATCAGCTTACACATTAAAATTATTCTTAAGGGCAACTATCTTACCTTACTATATTTAGTTGTCTTTGAGTACTTGTGGAGATCAAACACAGATCTCGTTTCTGTTAATTCATTAGTCAGTATGTCAGAGCTATGCTCATGATATTTGATTGTCAAATCATAAGAAATTAATTCTTAGGTAGGTAGTTATCGTGGCTTAAACTCATTAACTTCGAATGCTTAATGATTTAAAAGTCCTTTATTTGACCACCGGACCATCTGTTCATTTTGAAAGTGGTAAAATCTTTTGGGCTTGGTATTTAGATGCAGATGTTCGGAGAAAAGGTATTTGTAGCTGTGTTCAATTCTCAGTAGATTTTAAATCTTAAGAGAATATAGACGCTAGAGTAAGTGAAAGAACCTTAGGCATTCAAGGCATGGTGTAATTAGTTTAAATCTCAAGGCTTATATCTGGCATGAAACGTTCAGTTTTTTGTTAATCTATCTTGTTGGTAGTAACTGTGAACTCTTCAAAGGAACCTGATAAGAGAGAGTTTAATTTGATGCTTATGAAGTTTTGCTTCCTTATAGTTAATTTGTTATCTCTCTATCCATCACTTGTTCATATCAACTTTCCTCTCCCTATACTGAAAGCGATGATATTTTCGTAGTGTTTTAGCTGCAAAAAACCTGGGCGATACAGCGTATAACAACTTTCTGGATCACACTTTCCTTGGAGATCGTAGAACAACGATTCGTGAATATTTGGCCAATGATGGTTCAGGCATTATGGAAGAGGAGCCTCCAGAATCCGTCAAGTTTCGATATGACGGTTGATATTGCAGAACAAAATAACTGTAGACACGGCTTTCTTTGAAGCCTTGAGAGGTACAATCTTTAACAATATTATACACTTGATTCTCATTCTTGAAAGCAATAATTTGTATCTTAGTCATCGAGCTAAGAACTTTAATGAATCATGTGAATCCATGAGCTTTAGGAAAGGAATTTATTTTTTGTCATGGTTCAAGCCAAGAGCCATGCCAATCCATGGATGTTTCTATTATTCTGTCAATTGCATTTGTTTTTAGAAGGGAGAGTTGTACATAAAACCTACGAAATACGGTCACTTCAAAGTACGACACGGATTCTTTTTTGTCACTTCTTAGGTACATGTCTGACACGTCATTTTAACTGTCTTTATTTTTTTAATGATCACTCATTTTGGACACTCCTTAGACACATCGAACGACAATATTTAAAAACAATAGGTGTCATTTTTTAGCCCAAAGAGTAAAGGTTGATCCCAAAATAATTAATGCTATAATTAACTAAATAATAAGAACGAACTTATAAAAACAACCGCCACTTTTATTTATCGCAAGAAAAAAAAAATCTATCATTTTTCCTCTTCACGAAAAAATTAGTCTTCATCGTTTAAAATACGCATTTGACGTTGGCACTCGTGCCCAATGGATGCCTATCGTTAATTAACCGGAAATGAATGAGAAGATTCATCAATATTGACTCATTCTCGTTCATTGATCAAAAGAGCAGCAGAGGCCATAAATATTACCATCTGTTATACCAGATTAATAATTAACTAACTGTAAAATTGCCATAATGACTAACGACGTATTATTCAGTTGAAATTAACAAACATATCAAGTATATAAACATACTTAACGTTCTCTTAACAACGATGGATTTGTTTGTTTATGAATGTTACCTACCTCCAAGCTATGTTTACCCTAAAATTTGACGTGATGCATTTAGTTCGAGTTAAGTTTGAGAGATTTTCATGATGGTAAATTTGTGATAAGAATCAGATGAAAATGGTTATCTCTCTAACAATATTTTTTTCTTCATAAATTTTTTTTAAACGTTCCTTGCAGTTAAATTTTTGTTCCAATACCTCTAAATTTAGAATTTAGTAATTGATGTCGGAGAAAATTATTAAAAAATATATATTAGAATTTAATTAGTGATGGATGAGAGTGTTTGGATTTTGAGGTTGATAAGAGTGAGAAGCGGAGGAAGAGGAGAAAATGAAGTGATTTGAAAATATAAAACATTTGTTTGAGAATTGGTATTTCAATCAGGAGAGGTTGGGAAATTTTTTTTTAAAATTTTGTTTAAAAGAGAAGAGATTTATTTTAGATGAAATTCGATGTAAAGTTTGATTTGAAATTTGATGGAATGTTGGAGAAAAATTGATAAGAAATTAATGATAAATCGTAGAAATGTTGAGACTTATTAGAAATAAATAGTGCAATTTTCTCTACATAGCATAGTTTTTTTTTTTTTTTTTTGGTCATTTAAACTTGTAGCTTTTTTTTTTTTTAATTGCATGTATAGAAGATTTTGGTGGAATTTTTGCTTTTTCCAATTTTGCCCATGTGCGATGGCCACTAACGTCATCCCCTAAATCTAGTACGCTACAGAGAACGGCGATAATCGTACAATCAACCACTCCAAAACTTCCTCTCGGCCACAAAGCTTCAATCGGTCACACAAAGAAGCACTTCAAAGAAAAAGATGAACAGTCAGTCAAAATTCTAACCAAAATTTCAATCTCTGTTAACTTTAACACTCCAACCAACACCATTAGCAAAAAAACAAAGTAAGAAATAAGCTTAAAAATGTAGTAAAAAGTAAAACCCTTTTTTTTTTTTTTCCGGCTAATGACCTTGAAACACAATTTTTTCTTTTTAGATTGACGAAGTTAGAAATCTCTGTTTGCATTGAGACTAGATCTGTGCACACGAATAAAAGAACTTTCCAATATGACACTCGTCATTTTTCGTTGCTAGCCACTGATTGAAGTCTATCACCGAATTGATTGAATGTTACAGACTTCAATCAGTTTCACTTATCGACTTCATTTATTTCGTTGATAGACTTCAATCATTGAACTTTTAATTGATGAACTTCAATAAATTACTATAACAGTAAATAATTATTTTTAAATAAGTGATACACTACCAAAAGTAGATCAAAGCCCAAAACAAAAAATGATTGACTCACAACGATTGAAGAAAATTATTGAAATCCAAAATAAAAAAATGATTGAACTAGTGATAAACTTCAATTAGTATAGTGATAGACTTCAAACAGTGGAATTATAGACTTCAGACGAGTTTTCTTTCAGGTGGACCTCTTACGCGTGGACGTTTTGGTCTTTTTTATTGAACAGTCCATTTTTTGTGCTATAGGTGCAAATAATTTTAAATTGTGATATCCAAAAACATTTTATTGTTTTTTTTTATTATACATGCAAAATACTCGATAAATAATGAATTCAACTCCTTTTACTCTTCTCTTCTCGTTCCCATAATGATTACGTGATTAATTGAATAACAATATTATATCATTTGTATCTGATATGTGAATAGTTATCCAATCTCAACCTATAGAACATTTAAGTTGACATCATGTGCAATTGAATTAAACGAAAAGAAAAGATTTAAAAGGTGTTTGAAATGCAACTTTACACCTAACAATTAATCATAGTTTGAATTAAGCAAATCCACACATACTAGAGACATTAACTTTCCTTTTAATCTCCAATTACAAAAATCCAACACGTGAACCAAATATCTTCCTCGAATTTGTTCAACTAAATTAATCCATTTGACTTCTATCACTAAATTCAACCTTCTAATAAACCCTAATCAATTCAATTATTGAAAATTAAAAAAGAATAAACCAAACAAACAGGAAGCTATGCTTCATATTGATCCAGATTTTAAATTAAACCTAATCAGCACCAAAGTCTACAAACACATTTAATAAGCCTAGGCAACATTTAGAACAAAAAATATCCAACGAAATCCTTGTAAAGAAAAAATTGTAATAATAACTTGTTTGTATAAGGTTTTTAAAAAGTGATTATAAAAACTCGTTTATAAAATCTCACTAAAAACTCAAAACAAACATCACGGGTGATTGAATTTTGAGATTTATGAGAGGAGAGGAATGAGAGGAATTGAGTAAATTAGAGATATGAATTATTTGTTTGGAAATTGGTGTTTTAGAGATGAGAGGTTGTAAAATATTTTTTTGAGATTTGCGTTCAGGAGAGAATGTGTTTATTTTAAAAAGAAATTTGATATAAAGTTTGATTTGAGGTTTATGAGAAATTAAAAAGAAGTTGAGAGGTTGATGAGAAGTTGAAGAGAGCTTGTGATGTATTAAAAACAAACATGAAGTTTCCTTCCTCCACTTCCTCTCCTCTTCCTCGTCCTCTCCTCCAATCCAATCACCCCCTTCCCCAACTCCTCCCCCAACCTCTCCTCAACTTTTCTCCAACATTTTATATATCAAACCTCAAATCAAATTTTATATCAATTTTCATCTAAAATAAACATCTTCTCTCCTAAACACAAATTCTAAAAAAAAGTTTTTCCAACCTTTCCTCTTCAAAACATAACTCCCCAAACAAATACTTCATCTATTTCCTCTCCACTTCTCTCTCCTTAACCCAAAATCAACACCCCTTCTAGAGGAAGAGAACCACAATCATAGGAAGAGTTGGAGACCATCTATGATTAAGAGTTGCATTATCATATCATATTACTAAATGTTGATAAAATAAGAACATTCCATCTTTCCATTTATGCACATATATACTTTTGGATAATAGAGCAATGCATAGTTTACATTACCTAACAACTATTCCCGCTTGCTGCAATATTCAAATAAAATCGTTCAATCTCGATAACTTGCGCTCGTGGTTCCATGCTATAACCGGCATGCCTCTTATTCCGTCGAACCTATATCCAATCATAACTCGTCGAGCATAGTCGATAACAAGAGCCCTTGTACAAACTCACATCTCCGAGCCTTCTCCATGTCATCCTTATTAGAAGCCGGCAACCTTGAGACAGTGCTGCCACAGTAAGTCCATGATTCAGACTTTTAAGGGAACTAAACAGAAAGAATGAAGTATGATGTATGCTATAATATATGATAGATCCAGCAAATGGAATGGTCACATGTAACGCATGGAAATAATATGTCTATTTCCAAATTCCATCTAATACACTACATTGATCAACTTCTCCATAATAAGATTGTGAATGAATATAACAAACATCATAGAGTCACCTACTGAGCAAAGAGTAACTTGGAGAGCTACGAGGTGATGAATTTAATTCATGGTGGTACCTATCTTTTTGTTATAGGAAACAAGAAGGTGATTACTTACATAAGAACTAATTTCCTATAATCTGTGGGTTTCTTTAACAGACAAATGTTGTAGAGTCAGACCCGTGAAATATTCAAGATGCATGTAAGCTGACCCAAATAGACAGATTACAAAAAAAAAAAGTGTGATAATAACACGCATGAAAGTTAACTATAGACCGTGTGTGTTATCAATTTAAATATTTCATTACTTGGATAAATTTATGTAAATATTTCTATCTTACTTTTAGGGGGGTTAGCCTCTTCTTACCTCCTCTCAGAATAGTCAGCCTTAGAACTTTCTTGTGATGAAATTACATCGGTTGACAACTGAGACTGCACCCTTGCAGGTTTATTGACCGTAGGCAGATTAGAAGTAAATGAAAACAACAACGGATCTGGCTCAGTACTTGTGGAGGCAGAGTGTAAGGAACCACCTAGAAGGGATCTCAAGTTTCCTTCCCTAAGCTCTTTTCTCAGCTTTGAAAATGTCAAATTGGATCCAATTTTTCGCAATCTCCTCTGTCGCTGCACGTATGTTTTAGTCAAGGAAGTGGAGTAACTACAAATCAGTAAACAGACAATAAAAATGGGCAGAGAGGACTCTCTTAGGTTTGGGACCTTAGAAATATTATAAATATATCAGAGGCATGGTGTAATTAGTTAGAGGAATTGTTACATATTATGGTTATAATTAGGGAGGCTTAGAGAGTGGTTAGGCATCTATGAAATGGTAAGGGAAACAGGGCTTGAGACATCTCAAGAATTAGGGAGGGTCCAATGTACTTCGAATTACTTGGTTATCTTGTATGTTCATTATGATTTGTCGATAATAAGATCCGGGTTTTATCAGATTCGCCATCAATTCCAGGAATTGACTTGTGGCCCTAGTCCTAAGAGTTCCATTCAACCATCATCTAGAACACCAATGGCTTTTGCAGAGCATCACGCATTAAATTTTGCTCAAACTTAAAAGATCCAAAGTCTTCCATGCTAAATGAAAAGAAAGTAAGAAATCCTGCGAAAGTTGAGTTGGTTAAGATGGAAAAAATATCCAGAATCAGAATATGAAATAACACAATGGAAAATTAAGGATATCTTGAAAAGGCTCCCATGTTGTGAGATGATGTGACCAACAATATCCGCCCCCACCTTCTTTGTGCATAGTGGACATACCTGAAATTATAATAATACTATTGTGAGATAAAACTTAACAAATTTGATAGCATATTTACAATGTTCATACAGCATAAGAAATCAAGCTATTCAGATCTATACAAAATGAAGTGGAGAGGGGCGCAATATTAACCATTTAACAAATTTTAGGTAGCTACTATTATATACAATTACAGAACCTAGTTACAGAATAGAATAATTCTTTTAATCTATCACTGGATTTCCCCTCCACGTCACATACTAGAGTAACATAATACAGTTGAAATAAATTTACTGAAAAGTGATCATGGCTAAGCTTGTGATACATATCATTGATCAAACAAAATAGAATTTTGTTCTCTCATTTTACTTACATAAAGATCTATAGTTCCCTGCCATCCTAGATTAAGCAATTGAATCCTGAAACGCAGTTTGACACCATCACTAAAAGACCACACGGCAACAAATGGGCATTTCTTTTTGTTGATTTCCGTGAGTGTCCCAACCAACTTGTGCATAACTGGACTATTTCCACTTACACATATTTAGATGTCAAAAAAGTCCATCGAAAATTATTTTAGGTAGATAGTCATCTTGTAATAAACCCATGACCTTTTGGAAATCCAAGCCCTTCTTTGACCAATAGACTGTTAAAGAGGCTATAACCTAATTCTAAACGGGATAAAGAGCAAGATGCATATTTTTAACAATATGCACAGATTTTCATCGTCAAAAGAAGAACAACACGATACAATTCCACATTTATTAGCTGTGACAATAAATACATCATAATCGTAACCTAAACAGAACTTTCCAAAATTATTAAAAGCAAGAGTTATGCTACATATCCGCCATATTTAGGTTAGAGATCAAAATGATAAAATCGGCGTACCGCGTTCTTGACTTCAACCGGGTGCTCCTCGTCGACATGACAATAAAGACCTACAATATCAAAATCCTCGGCGCAAAACGGGCACAAAAACTCAGCCATCGAATTTTCCTCTTCAATCTCTTCGTGATCTCCTTGATACACGCCTTCACCAAGCAATCAACAAAGATCACAAAGAGATAAACGCCTATACCGATGAAAAAATCAAAACCAAACAAAGCATTTCGTAAACAAGAGATTCGGCAACGTACCGGACCGAGATCGGTAGCGTCGCGAAGATAAAACCTGAAGGTGAGCATTCCAGGAATCGTCCTCCATAGATGAATTGAACTCCGATTCTTCTTCTTCTTCAGATTTTTCTTCTGGGTTTCTTACCAGAAACAAATCGCGATCGGGATTGCTGTCGTTATGGAAGATCGCGAAATGGAATCCAGGATTAAAATGGAAACTTGGATGAGAAAAAATGCGAGGAAAATACACAGAAATTACGCGTCGGAGAGAGCACAGCACCAATTAAGACTCTCTACCCAACCTCTGGCTACGCATCGACTTTAAGATCTAGTTGTTGCGCACGTACCCCTGATCTTTCCATTATTTACAAATGTATCCCCGAACGGCCTACTTTCCACTCCGCACCTGACTAGGTTAAAAACCGAATGCCCTTATATTTTAAGCAAATTGCAATTCGTTCCCTTTAGTTTGTTTATTTCTGATTTTTTTTTTTTAAGTATGAATTTAGGAAGGGAAAACAAGCTTTACAAAGAGAGCGATATAAAAATAATACATGATTAGTGTCAGTTAAACTAAGCTCGTTTTTATGTCTATTCAAATAAATTTATGTATAATTATTATTATTATTATTGAATTAGTTTATAGTGAGATTTGAATTCATGGCGGTTAATCATAAACACAATTCATTGTGTGTTGTTGCTCTTATTGTTCATAGTCATCAATTTTAAGCTTATTTTATTTTGTTTTTTTATATTTGTGACATCAAATTTTAAGTTTATTAAAAATACAAGATATACAATTAGATTTTAGCAATTGTATGGACTAAATAGAAACAGATTTATGGGTGTTCGTTTCGCATTATTAACGAGATAGAAAAAATTATATTTTATTAATTATTCTTCAAACGTGTACATCCAATTGAATTATTGTAATCACTCAAAATATGTACATGCATTTTGTGTACCAGCAGTACATTTCGACCCACCAATGAATTAGATCCCAATGTTAAAAGTCGATAGTTTGAGTTTGATTTTAAAAGTCTTAGGTAAAACTAGTTTGTATTCTACATGGCGTGATTGTTTATGTGACTTCTAAAGGCTTTAATTTTGGCTTTTTATGGTAATTTGAGGGAATTCGTCTAAGGTAAGAGACATTTTAACCTAGCTCGAGTTCCAGTGGTTATTTATGAGCACGTGAGTAAGATTAGGTGGTTATGAATTATCTTTGAATGCATTAATGTGTAACATTATGTGAAATTGTAATGGTTGACATGTCATGTTTTATATGACATCTTAACTATGACATGTATGTAGAGTTGCCTTATATATCATATTCTGGTATGCATGTATGAGTATATTCTAAAGGGGTCCTATTGATCTATGCATTATTTATTTTTCAAATAGTGCCAATTGGTTAATAACACGAGTTGATGTGTATGGATTGACATGAACTAGACATGAGACTCAAGATAAAGATGTTGATCATGTGCGAGACAAAGTCGATATCCAACTCGTAGTAGTGTCATGGTCGAAGGGCTGACCAGTTATCTATACTTATCATTGGTTCACCTAACAGTATCATATGAGAGTGTGAGCGATATCTCACCATGAGCAATGTTGGTACCATCACCTCATAACGAGTGCACGAGACATGAGCCCATCTTGTTGCTCTGCTCATAATGGTCTCTTTCACTAGTATAAGCTACCAATATTGCCCAAGAGAGTTAATTAGATGACTGCAAAAGGGATTTTTGTCTTTGGCAATAGCTTTTAGACAACTCAATGGAGCATGATTCTAAGTATCTCTTCCTATATTGCTGATATTTTGTGTCATCTACACTTTTATACGTGTTTATACTAATATCATGTTGAAGATCATAACTAAGTGTAATAACTCACCATTTTCTTATGTAGGCTTCCATTGGTACTCATGAACTTTATCAAGATGGTTGATCCTGGCCGATGACGACCATGTGACTAATTGCATATGTGTTATGAGTCTTATTTTCTAGTTTTTATATTCATTCTACATGAAACATGATTTTAGAGACATGTATGGTTTTAAGGATTTATTATTTTTTGCTATTTATATTGGGTACCTGTAAGTTTGACTTTTATTTAAACGTTAACTATTATTTCCATTCATACATGTCTTAGCTTACTTTCTCTTGTATTAATTGACGCAAGAGTTGGTATTAGAGCTTAAAGTCATATATTATGTAAACTAGTTAACATTGTGAGTTGTTTGGATCATATGGTCTTCAGCTGTCGGTCTCCACCACGTAACTTGTAACAGTTAAGGTTTACAAGAGCATGATTAGCATTATGTTTAATGTTGTTGCCATAACTGGCTTGATCATTACTTATTGTGACCTAAAACTATAGTCCTAAAAAAAATTAAAATATAATCCTAAAACTATCGAAAACGAACTTAGGGCATCAAAATTACCAAAGACAAGAAAACAAGAAAATCAACTCCAACGAGCAGCGCATAACGACAATGATAACAACATGTGTAAGCAAAGGAGCATGTGCAATACGCTTAAAAAATCTCTAGCGTAGCTACACTCACGTTATGACTCGAAAATGAGGCTCAAACGCAAAAGAGAACTGGCTTGAGCGTGGCATAGGTGAACAGACTCTGGAGGCTATGCTCGACTCGTAGATTTTAACTAACCGATAGTCTCAAAAGACGATGGCAGGGCTCGTTTCCTTTCGCTACGCGCTACAAACAATGAACAACAAACAACTGAGCAAGAGTATTTATTTATTATTTAAAAATGTTTATTTTCTTTCAACTTTTTTTTTTTTTTTTTACACGTCCCAGATTTTTAAAAATAGATAAATTTTTTTTTAATTTTCTCTGTCTTGAATTAGTAAATTATTCTGTCATGTGCGAAGTCAAGTCTCCAGATTTTGTTCATTAAAAAAGTGACTAGATTTCTTCCAACGGATCGTAAAATTTTGAAAAAGAAAATATAGGAAATATAGAAACAATAATAAATTGTTAAAAAAAATAAATAAAAGAAAAGAAAAAAATAATAATTCGAGGACTAAAATGGCAATTTAAAATTATCACAGTCATTACTATTTAAATATAATTCTTTTACGCTCCCAAATCATCGATCTATATAAACTCGTCCAAAATCTGAACCGTTCCATAGCGCCTGTACTTGGAAAGCAAGCCAAGGTAAGTTTCAATTGCTAGGGTTTTTCTCTATTCCGGCTCTCGATCATTCTTCTTTCTTGAATTTGTTTCAGTGAATTCCCATTTCTGTTAGGGTTTTTGAATCGAATCTCGAAGTTAATCGACGAAGAAGCCATGTCGTTGAGGCCAACTGCAAGAACCGAGGTTCGTCGGAACCGTTACAAGGTCTCTGTGGATGCCGAAGAAGGCCGGCGCCGGCGGGAAGATAATATGGTGGAGATCAGGAAGAGCAAACGTGAAGAGAGCCTTCTGAAGAAGCGTAGGGAAGGACTTCAAGCCCAGCAGTTTCCTTCTGCAGTCCACACTTCCACTGTCGAGAAGAAGGTATTGTTGCATTCGATTGTTTCGATTTCAATCTCGATTTGGTTTAAAGATTTGCTCTGTCTGTTGTGTTTGTGTAAATGATCTTGGATCTGTGTGTTGTCTGGAGGTTTTGGCGTCTGATCTTTTGAATCTTGTGAACGTTTTATTCGATTTAGGGGTTTTTGGTCTAAGGTTGTGGTTTTGAAGAGTTGAGTTTGGTTTTGATTGCAGTTAGAGAGCCTTCCGGCTATGGTTGCGGGGGTATGGTCTGATAATAGTAATCTTCAGCTTGAGGCAACAACTCAGTTTCGGAAATTACTTTCAATTGGTACCTTTTTATACATTACATTGTATAAACTGTTTGTTTTCTTAATTTTCTTTGTCTGTTGTGAAAGTTCAACTTGTTTTGATTACTGTATCTTCGATTGCAGAACGAAGCCCTCCTATTGATGAAGTGATTCAATCTGGAGTTGTTCCACGTTTTGTAGAATTTCTTGCTAGGGAGGATTTCCCTCCACTTCAGGTTTGTTCACATTCTTGCTAATTGTATTATTGGTTTGAGTTTATACTAGACGATCTTTGTATTGACTTGGATTTAATTTGTGTTACTTGAAGTTTGAAGCTGCTTGGGCTCTCACAAACATAGCATCTGGAACTTCGGAACACACTAAGGTGGTTATGGATCATGGGGCAGTGCCCATTTTTGTTAAGTTATTGGCTTCTCCTAGTGATGATGTCCGAGAGCAGGTACATCTGAGAGATTTGTCAAACAATTTGTTCTTTTATTTGACATGTGCTGTTTTTGGATGGAATATGAAACTTGAATAACTTGGTTTCTGAATTTGTAGGCTGTGTGGGCCTTGGGCAATGTTGCTGGAGATTCACCTACATGCCGTGATCTTGTCCTCCACCATGGAGCTTTGGTTCCACTTCTCTCTCAGTTGAATGAGCATGCTAAGCTTTCTATGTTAAGAAATGCTACTTGGACACTTTCAAACTTCTGCAGGGGCAAGCCACAACCTCCATTTGATCAGGTTGTTTTTTGTAATTATGGCTAAATTTAAGATTCAAAAGTTCCCTTATTTGTCCCTTCCTATAACTTTTAAATGCTCCTTGTACAGGTAAAGCCAGCTCTTCCTGCTCTTGAACGACTTGTTCACTCGAATGATGAAGAAGTTCTTACGGATGCCTGTTGGGCACTCTCTTATCTATCTGATGGCACTAATGATAAAATTCAAGCTGTGATTGAGGCAGGGGTGTGCGGACGACTTGTACAGCTCCTATTGTAAGCATATCTTGCAAATATGAGTTATCTTTCTAGCAATACTTCCTTCTCATTTTTCTGATTTTGGATATATGTATATTACTTCAGACATCCTTCACCCTCAGTTCTCATTCCTGCACTTCGCACAGTTGGGAATATTGTGACTGGAGACGACATTCAAACTCAGGTACAAAAGAAGATTTTTATCCCCATCATTGCATTTTTTCAAGTCATTTTCATTCACATCAGATACACGAAATGGCTAATTTCCAAAGTGCTGTAAATCTAGATAGGATTTTAGTACCGTGGGCAGATTTTTTCTCTTTTTTTTTTTATCTCATGCTAAATACAGCATAAGAGAACAAAGCTATAATTTTAGTATGACTCTATAACTGAAGTTTGAATAGTGATTCATTCCCTTGTTTATGTTATTTATTTGTATATGATTTCCTCATTTGTTTTACTGCTGCTTCTATCAGCGTATAATTCATGATGGTGCGCTTCCATGCCTTTTGAGCTTATTGACTCACAATCATAAAAAGAGTATCAAGAAAGAAGCTTGCTGGACAATATCTAACATTACTGCTGGAAACAAGGAACAAATCCAGGTAGGAGAGGGTTTTATATTTGGCAACATCAACCATGCAAATTGAACTTTAGTATTTGTGTATTTGGCATAGGTTACAGTTTCCAACTGCGATTATGTCAACTACTGAAGTCTCTACTTCTTACATATGGACTACTGTGGTCAACTTAAAAAGATTAATCCTAAGATTTGTGTCCATAATGCAGGATGTCATTGGTGCTGGGTTAATACCTCCACTAGTCAATTTACTTCAAACTGCTGAGTTTGATATAAAGAAAGAGGCTGCATGGGCAATTTCAAACGCAACATCGGGTGGTGCTCATGATCAAATTAAGTACGTCATGTTACGCTGTCCTCTTTCTCCCTAACCTTAGAGTGGTCGTCTTTGATTGACCAACACCTCCTTTCTTTCTATATAGGTACCTTGTCAACGAAGGGTGCATCAAACCATTGTGTGATCTTCTTATATGCCCAGATCCAAGGATTGTTACGGTTTGTTTAGAGGGGTTAGAGAACATTTTGAAGGTCGGAGAAGCCGAAAAGAATCTGGGTACCAGTGGAGATGTTAATCCATATGCACAGATGATTGATGATGCCGAGGGATTAGAAAAGATTGAAAACCTCCAGAGTCACGACAACCATGAGATCTATGAGAAGGCTGTCAAAATACTGGAGACATATTGGTTGGAGGAAGAGGACGAGGCATTGGCCCCAACTGCTGATGGTGGGGCTCAGCCTGGTTTCGGCTTCGGTGGAAATGAACTGCAAGTTCCGTCTGGTGGGTTCAACTTTAATTGAAAGGCTTGAAGGATAACCGTATGTTTCCCACCATCTTCACTTCACTTTCATCAGCTTTTGAAGGTTGAAATGATGACACTTCATTTTAACCTCAACCTTTGCAGGGCTTTTGATAATGAAGGGAATGTAATACATGGGTTTGGCTCACAAACTTCTATGTCGGGGTCGATTGGATATAATATGCATCCAATCTGGCATCTTTGTATCGAGTTTTTAGTCCGGTCTGGTCTCGTCCAGTTTACATTGTGTTCAAGAGATGCTTAATGAGAGGGGGGGTTCAGTTCAACGGCGACGGCCAAAGCAATCAATGGGCAAAAGGTAAGGTCGTTTTGGCGAGATGGCGTTGTGTCTGCATTGTTGTACCACCATGTAGTAAGTAATAATGTGCCAACTGGTCAGTATATGGTTGCATCATAAACATTTGATTTGTAGCTAATAGTTGGGATATGGGTCCGGTAGCAGCAGGGTGTTGTTTTTTTGTTTTACTTCTCATTTTGGCGTTGAGTCTGTTATAATTAATTCATTTTCTTTTTTCTTTTCTTTTTTTTACCATATTTAGGTCATTCGTCGTCGTTCATTATAGCCATTGCTTCGGAGTTGGATTTGTTTTAGACTTATCGAGTGAATATAGTATTTTTATTATAAACCAATTTTGTTGTGCAAGGAAATAACTTTAGATTTTACATCCACATATATAAATATATATATCATAATATATATACACACACACGTGTTTTCGTGCCAAGTATTTAGCTGGTTCTTGATTTCATGTGGATTTGTCTTGTCTTGTAGTGTCTTTGGAAGGATTTTTTGGTGGGGGCTTGTTTCTACTTTCCAGGTTATATTAGGCTGTAATCTTTTTTGTTTGTTTATTTAATTATGATTATGAAAATGATTGCTGCAGCCCAAGCAACCTATTTTTCTTATTTTATTAATTTAATTAAAGTTTTTTTTTTATTTATTTCAACATTGAATGTAGTTTTGGAAGCCCTCGGTATTTGATTGATTGGGAGGACAGAGTGTGTTTTAGGGGCTGGTATTGATAGATTTGGATATTTAGAGAATAGAGATTGGTATAAGGGTATATGTGCAAAATTAGTTGGAGAGCTTGTTAAAGAATGTAATTATAAATAGAGGATGTGTGATGAAGTTATCTGAATTTTGAGTAAAGGTTTAGTGGGTTCAAGAGAGTATTCTTTAGAGGAGAAGTTTCAGTTCTTATTAAAACTTGGTTTATCTTGTATTTTCTTGGTTATTTGATATCAGTATAGATCTTGAATCTTTTAAGAAAAGTGATTGTGATCCTTAAGCAAAAATCACTCTTACTGTAAAATGAAATTTAATGGTTTCAATTATCCAGCCAGAATTTACTTTAGAGAGAGAGAGGAGTTATGTATGTTTTTGATAGTAGAGGATTGGTTAACCACTATTTTTTTTAAATCACTCGCCTATATTTAGTAAACAACTACTTATTTAAACTCATTATCAAAATCATTATATCAAATTTAACACTCAACTAATACTAACACCAATCTTCTATTAAGAATCAAATCTAATAGAAGCCAAAATTCGAGAAAGTGGGATGTTTGTTTTGAGTGTTTATGAATATTTTATAAACGAGTTTTTATAATCAACCTTTAAAAATTTTATATAAACGAGCTATTATTACAATTTCTTTCCTATAATCACTCAAAATAACTCTTCATTTCTAAATACTTAAAATAAACACTCTACAATTTAACAAACAAATGCTCTATAAATACTATATGTTTTTGTTTTTTGAGATAGATACTCGCAAATACCATATGTTGTACATTGCGAATTCACTTTTCTTTTTTTGTTTTCTTTTCGTAATAAATAAGTTTGGTGGAAACAAAATTCAAAAATAAAAGAATGGTTATCAAATATACTTTTAACTTTTAATTTTTGATTTTAAAAATTTAAGTCTATTACTATTAGCTTTTCATTACTCTGATAAATACATGTTATTTATATCCCAAAATTCAATCACATCTTATTTAGTCAAATTATGTAAATTTCATTTCCAGCATTATTTTGGCGGGAACCTGAAAGTAGTGGTGGGGGCATTTTCGTCATCGAAAAATATGAATGGTTAGGGTTTCTGTATCCGGTTGTCTATTAAGTCGGTTTTTTTTTTTTCTAGCTTAAAGCGGCCGCTAAACCGTGAATCTCTGTCGGTTCGATTCTTCATCTTCTTCCTCTTTCTTCGTGCAAGTGTCACTGATCAGTCTAACTCTGTATCTTGATTTCATTTTTACGTCTTCCAAATTTTGATCCATCTCCTTTTTCACTGCAACTGTGAAATCTGTTCATCACATTTCTGATCCAGTATTGTTTGATCTTCGAGTGGCTTGTTCATCTGATCTTCTGATTCAATGTTCCTTCATTTCCTTCGAATTCGACTTTGATCTGTGCATTTCTCCTTTCTTTTTCTTCGATTGTATGACTTCAATTTCCTGTCTACCTCCCTCCTTCGATCGCTGTTTTCCACTTTCCGTTACCAGTTTCGGTGCTTACTTTCTCGATTCCTCTCAGATCTCTGAGATTTCTTCAGAAAACCGATGGATCCGGTTGAGGAAGTGAGTGATCGCGATTCTCGAGACTTGTCCCGAGTTAATCTTCATACTGATGTTGCATTTTACGAGTACTGATTCTGTTGTATCTGTGGTTTAATGTAGGGATCGGAGTTCAGAAACGCCGGAAAACCGACGGCGGCAGGAAGCGATTTAAAGATCTGCGTCGATTGCGGCACGGCGAAGACTCCTCTCTGGCGTGGAGGTCCAGCTGGCCCTAAGGTGATCTGCGTTCATCGTAGATTCAGTTTTGTTCATATATTCAGTGCCATTTCTAACAATCAGAATTTACTTCTTGTTAATTTCTTTAGTCTCTTTGCAATGCGTGTGGGATCAGAAGCAGTAAGAAGAGAAGACCGGTTGTAGGGCTAAACAGAGGCGGGGAAGTGGAGAGAAAAAACAAACGAAGCAGCAATGGCGGCGGAAATCAGGCGAAAATTAGAGGTAACAGTTTGAAATGGAGAGTTATGGGAGAGGATGAACGAGCTGCAGCTTTGTTAATGGCTCTTTCTTATGGATCTGTATATGCCTGAAATGCTCTGTTTTGATTTTTTTCAGATTCATGATTTCTACAGTCTCTAACCTTTTAACTCTAATGTAGCGTTTGTTTTCTTCAATGGATTGAATTTTTTAGGGTTTTTTTTTTTTTTTTTTTGATTTTGTAGATTGAGAATTGTTGTTTTCTTAATTTGTTCACCAACTCATGGAAACTGGTGTTTAGTTCAAAATTTGAAAATGGTAAAGTTGAGAATTTGCCATAAATTTTTTTATTATTTTTAATGTTAATATAAAAGAAAAATAATGATGCCAAATAATATTATATCTAGAGATGTTCATTTTCTTTGCGGAATGAGTTCCTTATGGGGAGCGGAGTTGGAGACAGGAACAAAACTTTCCCCTTGAATTTGGACGGAAATGTCATTTCCTCCGTCCCCGTCCCGAATTTTTAAAAATATATTTTTTGTATATTTATATTTTTACTTTTTATATAAATACATGGGTTGGTAAAATTACATATTCAAATGAGTATATTTCTTTAAAAGTTTATAATATAATTAAAAATGGATAGATATTCTCTAAAAACATTTAATTATTTAGATTTAGTACTTAAAAAAAAATTAGTTGAAAATTTTCGTTCTGCGGTGCTTGGCAGAGAATTCCGCTGAGATTCCCTAAAAAAAATTGTTGGGACGGAGATTAATTTTGAAGGTAGGGACGAAGAAGAGGCGCTGAAGCCATTCTCTACACCACTCCACCGTGTGGACATCTCTAATTATATTGCCTGGTTTTCTTTTTATTGCAGTCACCTAAGAGGATGTTTGATATGAAATTTTCAATTAGGATATCAAATTAGTATTTACTAAATACTCCTAAGAAAATACATTCAAACGAGTTTTTTATTGCCATCATTATTTCTAAATACTTAAAATAAATCATTATTCTAAATACTAATTTTAAATACTTGTTATAAATTATATCCAACAAGATTTTAACTGTAGTCATTACTTCTAATTTTTTGACTATAATCATTATTAATCATTATTTTTAAATACTCAAATTAAATCTTCATTCAAAATACTAATTTTAAAAACTCTTAAAAACTATATTCAAACAAGTTTTTGACTGCATTGATTATTCATGTATATTCAAAATATATCTTCATTCTAAATAGCATTTAAGTTTCAATCCAAACATCCTTGCAACTCAGAAAAGAATAAAATAATAATAAAATAATAATTGCAGCTATGTTTAATATAAATGTTTAATATTAAATCAGGTCCATGGTTTTATTTATAAGTGATTATTAATTTGTTTACGAGTATTGTATCAGTGATTAATGATTACATGTTGGAGATTACATCTCAAACTGTAATTCAACCGAAAAATGCAATCATTAATTGTTAAAGGAAATAAATTTTTTAATAAATAATTTTTTTATATTGACGAAAATTGAGTTACTTCAGGACGTTAGTATCACTAATGAGGACTAAACTATACTTACTTTTGTTAATAAATAATCATCAATTATATTTAACTATAATTTAACCAATAAATAATAAATCATCGTCAAAAATTATTGAAAAACTTATCGAATTAATTAAATCTATAAAATTATTATAAATATAATCACTTTTTAAAAATTTAACAAAAATAATTACAATATTAATGAGTAGTATCAAGCATTTTTTATAATACATTATTAAAATTATACATGTAATTATTTTAAAATTTGACTACATTTTTTCTAAAATATCCCTCACAATTTCTCATTTTTAAATTTAATTGAAATCAAAGAACCTTTTAGAATTAAAAAAAGTTTTTTTTTTTTTTTTTTTTGAGATTACAAAAGAGTCATTTTTAAAGTTTTGAATATTAAATCAAACTTCTAAATATATTTTAGATATTTTTATATTGTTTTCATTTTACCTAAGGTTCTCTTTAATTTATATGATTTTAAAGTTTCATCATTAACAAGTTAAAGTCTTTGAAGGATTAAGAACCCTAAATAAAATAGAAATGAAGCAAGAGAGCGAAAAAACATAATAAAAAAATTAGGGTGATGAAAAAAAAAAAAAAAAGTAATTTATTTTCATAATTTGACCATTAAATTTCATCTTAAATTTATTTGAAACTTCATCTTACGGAGAATATAAAAAATAAAAGGGCATTCATATATTATTCCGTTCCGTTGGTTTGGTATGGTACGTTCCCGTTATTATGTGTTCCACATATTTTCGGGGAGCTGCCCTGACCCTAACAGCTGCCCTTTCTGCCCTCTGCCCTCTGCCATTCTCTTCGGTCAAATTCTCATATATTAAGTGCTCATTCCTGACCAACATCGAGGGATAAAATAGGAAATTTGATCCATTTGACTTAAATTGACTTAGGCTAGTAGGGTTGAACATGAATTGGATTGAACTATAAAAAGGGTTTTTTTTTTTTCTTTTTTTTTTCTTTTTTTCCTTTAGAACAATTCTAAATTAAATTCACCAACTTATGAACATGGGTGTGTTTGTTTGTGTTTTTTTTCCGTAGAAAAAAGTAGCAGAGTTAATGGTAGTTTAATATAATTTGAAGATTAATGTTAATAGTCGTTGGATAATTAAGTAATTGTTAGAGATTGATATTAATAATGGTTGAGTGATATATTCGGTAAGAAATTTGATGAAGAGTTTTGATAGAGTAATTAATGAATGTTTAAAAATGATTGTTTACTACTAAATACAAACGAGTGATTTTTGAGAAGTTGTGATTTAACCACTCTTTTTTCACAAAAAACAAACATAGTCTATATGTATTCGAGTAACTCAACACAACTTTTGAGATACAAATAAAGTATCTCATAGCAATTAGAAGAGAGAATGATCATGAATATATAAGTAATGACAAATATCTCTATATGATATGAGGTTTTGTGGAGATTCGGGTAGGGTTTACACAAATCATCTCTTCTACAAAAAATAAACATAGCATGTATGTGTCTAAGTAACTCAACACAACAAAACCTATGCAGTGAGATCATACATACTAAAACGACATAAAGGAAAGGAAATTTTTTCTAGCTAACCCAAAATATATATATATATATATATATATATATATATATATATATATATATATTAACTCA
>JBBMEG010000004.1:11408912-11428724 GCA_037832605.1 Cyclanthera cordifolia
ATTCAACACTAGTGACCTACACAATTATGTGATCTATATAGTTTTGCAGACTAATATTTGGAGACATATGTTTGTGCAGTGATGTCTGCAGATGATGGAAAGAATGTTGTGATGAAGGGAGTGATTCATGGTGCTTGTGATTACCTAATCAAACCCGTTCGAATTGAAGCGCTTAGGAACATATGGCAACATGTAGTTCGGAAGAGGAAGACGGAATGGAAGGATGTAGAGCAATCTGGGAGCGTGGACGATGGAGATCGAGAGCAAAATCACTCTGAAGGTGCAAACTATTCATCTTCGGCGTATGAAGGAAGTTGGAACAACTCGAAGAGGAGGAGGGATACAGAAGAAGAAGTCGAGGAGAGGGACGATACATCGACTTTAAAGAAGCCCAGGGTGGTATGGTCAGTTGAGCTCCACCAACAGTTTGTCGCTGCGGTTAATCAGCTCGGCATCGACAGTATGTTTTCTCCCCTTTCCCTTGAAATTCTTCATGCCTTGGTTAAACACGTATGAATCTATATTTTTTAGATAAGAACACAACCATCGACTGCATATTTAAGCATACAAATGTACATATCCATGCTTTGACTTTGTAACATTAGTTGATCTTTCTAACTTGGGGGTGTGTGGATTTTGGGGTTGATGAGAGGAGATGAGAGAAAGAGGAGGAAGAAGAGGAAATTGAGTGATTTAGAGATATGAAGTATTTGCTTGGGTATTAATGTTTTAGAGAGGAGAGATTGAATTTTTTTTTTTTTTTTTTTTTTAATTTGTGTTTGAGAGAGAAGAGGTTTATTTTAGATGAAATTTGATATAAAGTTTGATTCGAGATTTGATGGGATGTTGGAGAAAAGTTGAAGAGGAGTTGGAGAAAGCTTGTGATGTACTAAAAACAAACAAGGAGCTGAACTCCTCCTCTTCCTCTCTTCCAAATCCAAACACCCCATGAACTTGAGCACCCTTAGAAGGTGTTTGGGGGAAGGAGAATGAAAATGTGAAAATTAAGAAAAATGATTAGTAGGGAGAATGATTATTTGTATTTGAGGGGAAGAAAATATTATGTAGAAAACTGTAACTTGTGTTTGAGCGAGGAGAATAACATAATGTGTACATGAAGAATGAATGACTATGAAGAACAAAAATGATTATGGAGAGAATAAAAACGTGGTTATAGAGAAAGTGACTACGAGGGTAATGCCCTTGTGCCTCAAACTCGGGTAAGAAATTGATTCTCCCATAATAATTCTCGTCCTCTTTGCTCCAACTCTTAGAAGGATATATGTCATCTATTGCTTCTCTGTTCTTTTTACTCAAGAATTCATATTTACTTGATCAGTCAATAACCATTGAAGGATATATGTTCATCAGATACAAAACCCATGTCCAAAAAAACATTGTTCTTGTTGGTTATGTTTTCAATCTTTTGAACGTACAGAGGCCGTTCCGAAAAGAATATTGGAGCTGATGAACGTTCCGGGGCTAACTAGAGAAAATGTTGCCAGTCACCTTCAGGTATGAGCGTTTCGAAATCTGTGTGTGTTTTCTCAATCTTCTCGATGGTTAGGATTGACATCTTACTTCGATTACGCAGAAATATCGCTTATATCTTAGAAGGCTCAGTGGAGTATCATCCTCACACTCGCACCAATGTAACTTGAACAATTCTTTTATGAACCCGCAAGACCAACCTTTCGGGCAAATGACATCATTCAATGGGATTGATCTTCAGACGCTTTCCGTCCCTGGCGGCCATCTCTCGCCTCAAAGTCTTTCTGCACTTCAAGCAACCGGTCTTCGTCGGCCTAATACCGCGAAATCTAGCATATCCATGAGCCTTGTTGATCAAAACATATTCAGCTTTGAAAATCCAAAATTGAGATTTGTTGATGACCAAACTCAACAGCTAAATAATAGTAAACAAGTAAACTTGTTTCATGGGATTCCAACAAAAATGGAGCCAAAGCAGCTTGCCAATATGCACCTAAACATGCCACTCAATATCAAGACTGAAAATGGTGGAACTCAACTAATTCATTTATCTCATCAGCAAAATGGTGGACAAACTCTGAACAACTCTGCTGCTAGCCACTTACCTAGAGTTCCGTCGACTATGCGAAAGCCGATAATATCAGGTAACATTGCGAGGGGAAATGGTACTGCTGATAATACCCAAGGACCCGGATACAATCTAGCTTTCCCGACATCATTGATGGCGAACTATCCAACGAACCAACCCGCAGAATTGTCAAACAATTTTTCTCTTCAGAGCGATTCGACAGTATCTACCCTAACCTGTAATGATGTGTTTCAAGAAGAGATCAGTTTAGATTTAAAAGGGTCGGGTGGACTAATGTCGAGTTACGACGTTTTCGATGACTTTGATCTGCAGAAACCCCATGACTGGAATTCTCAAAATGTAAGCAGCTTGGCATTTGGTACTTCTCACCATGGGAACTTCATACAAGATAGCTTTGATGTCTCACCTTCGACTCTATTTCATCATGGTTTTTCTTCGAGCCAAATAAATGGACAAACTCGACATTCATCCGTCGTTGGAAAGACTGTATTTTCCTCTACGGATGCACCTCAACACGAGAACGCGCAAAGTAATGCCCAAAACTCGCTTCTCAATTCCGTGGAAGTCAAACCTCAGAGAATCACTGATGCAAGCTATCAAACTGACCTCTTATCTGAGAACTTTGGCCAGGATGAACTTCTTTGTGTCTTCCTCAAACAAGTTAGTTTGCATTTTTTTTCCTTTGATATTAATGTTTGTTTAGTTGGTTTCTCCTAGCAATGTTTGTTTGTTTGTTTAGCTATGTTTTCTGTTTCGCAGCAACAAGGCGACAACGGATCGGTCGACTTTAGCGGGTACAAAACGGAGAATATTTGCGTTTAGAAAAATTCTTCCTTTCGTTCGCCATTTGGTCGCCGCTTCCGAAAGTTCTCCGACATTAGATGACAGAGGTAGTTCATGATTCTTGTCCTAGTGTGAATAGTATTCTAGTTAGTTGAAACTTGGAAATATCAAATTTCAATGCCAAAGTCTCAAGTTTGCAAGAACTGAAGCAATCTTTCTCAGAATGCTCATACAAAAGATGCAAATCTTTCTCCAACTTCGGTTGGAAATTCGGAGTTCAAACCCGAACCGATTTCTTTTAGGATGTGTGTGGAACTGTTTGTTTTAACGGGCACATCGCTCGATCGATCGTCGATGCAAGGCTCGACTCGATTGCATCTTGAACCATTTAGGAGATTTCTCATCTCTAAATTACACTTTAAGAATGATTTTATTTAAACCCCACATGAAAAATCATGTTCAATGTAAATATTCCTCTTGTTTGATTGATACAAATGTGTGCATAAGCTTTTTAAGTTTGTTTTGTTGTTCTTGGCAGCTTCTCTTTAATTCCCATCTTACTTTCAACTTTTCCCCATAGTGCATGATAAATTGCTTTGACTTGTGTCCATATTTGTTCCCTACCGTGTCTCTTATTTGCAAAATTGTACCGTGATTATTTTCAGTAATTATAAATAAGGAATTATTTTGAGTAGTTACGAAGAATAAATTATAACAATAGCTTGTTTGGATGAAGTTTATACAGTTTGCTGAATTCAACAAACATTAAGTATAACATAATGATGCGATAACACATAATGAGCTGAACTCGACTAACATTAAGACACGATAACAAATAATGTTACGGTCCAAATCTCTTAATTTCTTGAATTCCAAAATTAAAAAAACTCCATCATTTTGGAAACTGAAAAATTATACGGAGAAAATTCAAATGTAAAGCTATGACCCTCCCTTTAAGAATTTCTAGTCCCTCATGGTTGGAAAACAAAATCCTATCATTGTAAAATTAATGAGATATGGAGGGTTGAAGGTAATTGGAGGCTATTAGAATTACATCTTCAAAACTAGGCTGTTTTTTAAAAAATAGCTAAAGTATTAACCCTTAAATTTAAAAAGTTTTAAAAATACTGTTGAAAATAAATAGACCAATTGTCTGAATAGATAGTACAAATCAATTATTTTGTACCTCTTTATCCCAAACATTCATGTTGACTAATTCATTCAAGTAACATTCGAGTAGAATTTCTTTTTCAATCTTTGTCTAATTTCAATATGATTTTTAATTTGATTTTTGAGATTTTATTCTTACAAGCAAAAACTAATTCCCACAAATAATATAATATTAACTGTGTTTTGTTTCATATTTCACAATCATATATATCATTCCTCAAATCTTAATATCGATATATTTTAGTATCGATACACTCAATTTACTTTTATATCGATCTTTCTATCAAAGTACAATCAAATTAATATATTTCAATTTTCAAAAAGTAATAAATTAAATGATTTAATATGATACTAAACAATTAAATCCTCAAATTCGATGAATTTGGTTATTTTCGATTTTATCGATTTTTAATTTTAATTTTTTTCTTTTAACGTAGCCAAAAATATTGAAACAATGGTTTGGGACTAAAATGGCAGTTTACAAAAATCACCGTTAAATATTATAAATTTATATGTTTTAGTGCCTCTAAACCATCAATCTATATAAACTTCCAAATTAAAAAAAAAAAAAAATAATAATAATATAAACTTCCAAATTCAGACCATACCGTAGTAGCGCCTTTACTTGGAAAACAAACCAGGTTCGGTTATAAGATTTTCAACTACTGTCGTCGCTAGGGTTTTTCTCTATCCCGGCGATCTCGATCGATTTTTGAATTCATTTCAGCGAACTGTTAGGGATTTTGAATCGAGCTCTCGAAACAAGCCGAAGTTAATCGAAGAAGCCATGTCGTTGAGGCCGACTGCCAGAACCGAGGTTCGTCGGAACCGTTATAAGGTGTCTGTCGATGCTGATGAAGGCCGACGCCGGCGAGAAGATAACATGGTGGAGATCAGGAAGAGCAAACGTGAAGAGAGTCTTCAGAAGAAGCGTAGGGAAGGCCTTCAAGCTCAACAGTTTCCTTCTGCCGTCCACACTTCCACTGTCGAGAAGAAGGTATTGTTGTATTCAATTAATTTAATTTCAATCGCTATTTGCTGATACGGTTACTCTGTCAATTTTTTTTTTGCTGTAAATGATGTTGGATCTATGTGTTTTCTGGAGTTTTTTTTTTTCGGCGTCTGGTCTTTAAAATCTTGTGAGCGTTCTTTAAGGGTTTAGCGGTGTGAATGTTGGGGGTTTTACGATTGGGGGGGAGGGGGGAGGTCTTTGGTCTATGGCCGTGGTTATGAAGACTTGCGTTTGACTTTGATTGCAGTTAGAGAGCCTTCCGTCTATGGTTGCGGGGGTCTGGTCTGATAATAGTGATCATCAGCTGGAGGCTACGACTCAGTTTCGGAAATTACTTTCGATTGGTACTTTTTTGTGCATTGCACTCTGTTTTGTCTTCTTTTGATGTGAAATTTTAACTTGTTTTGATGACTGTATTGGCGATTCCAGAACGAAGTCCTCCCATTGATGAAGTGATTCAATCTGGAGTTGTTCCACGTTTTGTAGAATTTCTCGTGAGGGAGGATTTCCCTCCAGTTCAGGTTTTAGCTCATGTTCTTCCTAACTCTATTAGTGGTTTGAGTTTTATTTATTAGTTGTTTTTTTTGTACTGACTTGGATATATGTGTTACTTGAAGTTTGAAGCTGCTTGGGCTCTCACCAACATAGCATCTGGAACTTCAGAGCACACTAAGGTGGTTATTGATCATGGGGCTGTACCCATTTTTATTAAGTTGCTCGCTTCTCCTAGCGATGATGTTCGAGAGCAGGTATTATCTTAGAACTTAGTTTAACTGGTTGTTCTTTTCTGTGTATGAGCTGTTTTGGATGGAATATGAAACTTTAGGATACGATTTCTGTATTCTTAGGCTGTGTGGGCTTTGGGCAATGTTGCTGGAGATTCACCTTCATGCCGTGATCTTGTCTTGCGCCATGGAGCTTTGGTTCCACTTCTTTCGCAGTTGAATGAGCATGCTAAGCTTTCTATGTTGAGAAATGCTACTTGGACGCTTTCAAACTTCTGCAGGGGCAAGCCACAACCTCCATTTGATCAGGTTTGTTTTTGTAAGTATGGTTAAATTTGAGGAGTAGAAACCACTCGGCTTATGTGTACCTTTAAATTTTTCTTGGACAGGTAAAGCCTGCTCTTCCTGCTCTTGAACGCCTAGTTCACTCAAATGATGAAGAAGTTCTTACAGATGCCTGCTGGGCACTCTCTTATCTATCCGATGGAACTAATGATAAAATCCAAGCAGTCATTGAGGCTGGGGTGTGCGGACGACTTGTACAGCTGCTAATGTAAGCATATGTCTTGCTTATGACTCTATAAGTTTATATCTTTGACCTTACTCCCCTTCCATTTTTCATAATTTTGAAATATTTATGTTATTTCAGGCATCCTTCACCATCAGTCCTCATTCCTGCTCTTCGAACAGTTGGGAATATTGTAACTGGAGATGATATTCAAACCCAGGTCTATACCCATTATTGCAATTTTCAATCATTTTCGTATACATTAGATCCTCGTTCTGGCCTTCTGGGTAATTTGCAGTAATCTAAAAATCTAGATTAGATCTTTATTACTGTGGGCACTTTCTTTGGCACTTTTTATAATTTTGTAATATTTAATTTTATGTTAAAATACCATTTTGGTCTCTAGACTATCCTCCTTGTTTTTTTTGTCCCTAGAGTTTCATATGTCCAATTTTGGTACCACACTTAGCAAAAAGCTAAAAAATAGTCCTTGAGGTAAAAAAAGAGTTCACTTCCATTAGAATTTGGATGACCTGTCAAATAGATAACAATAAAAAAAATTAATTTCTTCAACTGCTCTTTTTCTTTTTGCGCATCTAGATTAAGAAATCTACTTTCATTTTCATTCTAATTCTTCTCCCTTCTCTTTCTCCTCCACTAAATGAACTTTAAATGGTGCTGTCGGGAAAATTAGGATGAGATTTAAGCTTTTACGATGGTTGGATAAAAATGAATTGAAATTGTTGAGCTTGAATCTTAGTTTGTAGGGAATGTAAATGAGTTCTTACTGAATTAAAAATTGAAAGTGGAAGTGACAAGATCGTATTGTCATAGTCCATCTTCCATGGCTCTCCATTTAACTGAGCAACTAACGCCTTCAATTCCCTTATTCATTTTCCCTGTTTTTGCCGCCTATTCTAGTGTGTTGTCAACTTCTTCAAATGATATTATTATTATTATTTATAATTTTTGAAAAGAAAACGGATGGATATATGCTTTATTAATGAAGGATAAATCCACCATTCTATCCCCATTTACTTCCAGGACTATTATTGTCATTTGATATTGTTGCGCTGGTTAAATTTAACCAAACTTCACCATCTATCTCTACCATATCCTAGAATCTTTTGAACTTTGGTCTGGGGTTGTGATAGATTTGCGCTATGTAGTAGGATTTTGAGCTTCAATCCTATTGTCTCGGGTTTCTGTGGTTTGAGATGATTTGCTTTGAGTTTGAGCTGTAACCAAACCCCACCACTGTTTGAACTTGAATCTTGATTTTTAGTGAATGTAAATGAATTCTTTCTGAAATTTTAGTGGATGAGAAAGAGAAGGGAGAAGAATGAGGGAAAAGATAAAAATAGAAAGTTCTTCCTCTTCTTGAATGAATATTCTGTTTTAGATGGAAAAAGAAAGAGAAAGAGGGATGAAAATTGGAGAATATGAAGAAATTTTAGTCAAGGACTATTTTTTAGCTTTTTGCAAAGTTTGAGGACGAACATTGAACTTTTAAAAGCTCTAGGGACCAAAATAGAACAAATAGGATGGTCTAGGGGCCAAAATAGTATTTAACCTTAATTCTAATATCTTATGCCGAAGACGACAAAAAGAGATAAAGCTGTAATTATGACTGTGTCACTGAAGTTTGGATAGTCTGGCCTTGCTAGTTTATTTATTTGTTAATGATTTCATCGTGTCTTATTGTTTCGCTTGTCAGTGTATAATTAATGATGGCGCGCTTTCTTGCCTTCTGAACTTACTGAGTCACAATCATAAAAAGAGTATCAAGAAAGAAGCTTGCTGGACAATATCTAACATTACTGCTGGAAACAAGGAACAAATCCAGGTAGGGGAGGATTTAATATTTGGCAACATCAACCATGCTAATTGAACTTAGAATTTGTGTATTTGGCATAACTTACAGTTTCCCCTTTCGTAAGCCGGCGTATTCTTTCATTTTCATCTCAAAGAAAGCTTGGTTTCATATATGAAAAGAAGTCTCTCCCTCCTGCTTACGTAGTACTCTATTCTGGTTGACTTGAAGATTAAATCTAAGATTCGTGTCCTTCATATTGCAGGCTGTCATTGATGCTGGGTTAATACCTCCACTAATCAATTTGCTACAAACTGCTGAGTTTGATATAAAGAAAGAGGCTGCATGGGCAATTTCAAATGCAACATCCGGCGGTGCTCACGATCAAATTAAGTAAGTCCATGTTAGAATTAGAAGGCTCTTTTTTCTCCATAACCTTGAAATTTTCTTCTTTGAATGAGCACACTTCCTTTCTTTCTGTATAGGTACCTTGTCACTGAAGGGTGCATCAAACCATTATGTGATCTTCTTGTATGCCCAGATCCAAGGATTGTTACGGTATGTTTAGAGGGATTAGAGAACATTTTGAAGGTTGGAGAAGCCGAAAAGAATTTGGGTACCAGTGGAGACGTTAATCTCATGGCACAAATGATTGATGATGCCGAAGGCTTAGAAAAAATTGAAAATCTCCAGAGCCACGACAACAATGAGATTTATGAAAAGGCTGTAAAATTACTCGAGACATATTGGTTGGAGGAAGATGACGACACACCAGCACCAACGGATGGTGGTGCTCAGGCGGGTTTTCACTTTGGTGGAAATGAATTTCCAGTTCCTTCTGGTGGATTCAACTTTAGTTGAAGGAGATATATGGGTATGTTCACCATTCTCACTCTTCACTTCACTTGACATCATCAGTTTAAGGCGGAAATAATGAGCTGCGTGATATTATTATGTCTGCATTTTGATCTTTTAACTCTTTACGCAGGGCTTTTGGTAATGAAGGAAAGTAGTACATGTGTTGGCTCACAAGCTTATATGTCGGGTCGATTGGATTCAATGTGGATCCAATCTGGGCATCTTACTATCGAGTTTTTAGTCCGGTCTGGTTTTGTCCAGTGTTCAAGAAGATGCTTAAAGACAGAGGTTCAGTTCAACGACAACAGCCAAAACAATCAACGGCCAAAAGGTAGGTCGTTTTGGTGAGAAGACTTTGTAGCATCAGCGTTCACAAAATATCTGCATTGTTATACCATGTAATAATAATATGTTATGGTTGCATATCTTAAGCATAGCATTTGATTTGTATTTGGTTGGGATATGGGTCTTGGAAGGGTGTTTCTCATTTGGGCATCGAGTCTGTTATAGTAATGATTTGTTTTTACAATATTAGGTCATTCGTCATTGTTGTTTTCTGGCAATTGCTTCAGAGTTGGGATTTATTTTATCAGAGTGAATATAATATTTTATATTATAAGGTTAGTTTGTTATCTCAAGGAAAAGAAATTAGTGATTTTTATTTGCACATATGACTTGACGCAAAGTATATATCTGGTTTGATTTTTCTGGACATTTTTCTAACTCTTCATTTAATTTTAAAGAAATTTGTAGAAATTATGTAGGTGGTTTGGATTGGGTTTTCTGTTAAGTGATTCTGGATCTTTTCCGTTAATTTTTGGGTGGAGATCGAGTATTGTGAGTAGAGATGTCTATTTTCCCGTTTAGGCAGGAAATGGGGAGTGACCGGGGAATAAATTCCCTGCTAGGTAAACGGGGACAAGGAATGTATTTTCCATTTCCGATCTTCTCTTTGTTTTCATTTTTCTTCTCTAGTCCGACCCGATGAACATGTAATAATTTTGAGTGATTAGTAATAAGTGATTATCTTGAATAGTTTTGAAAGAGATATTTTAGTAATTATAATTCATTTGAACGTGGTTGTCTCAAGAGTAAAAAAAATTTATTTTAATTAGTTTCATAAATTTCCTAGGTGTGATTTATGTGATTTACGAGATTAATTAATTAGTAACTTTTCTATTGAGTTATCTGGACAATCTTCCTGTTTTCGTAGTTTTTATTAGGATTTTGTGGTGGGAGTTGCTCTGTAATTTCCAGGTCATATTAAGCTGTATTTATTTTATTTTACATTTATAGAAATGAATGGTGCAGACCATGTGGCATGTTCTTCAAGTTCTTTTATTTCCATTTGAATACATTTTTTGAAGCATCTTTAGAGAATATTTCTATTGGATTCTTAAAATTTACTGTTTTACTGCAAAAAACAACTATATTGGGTGTTTTTAAATTTAAGTTCAATTTCTAGTTAGATGAATTAGCATATAGGGGTGGATTTGGGGAAGATACAGTTCATGGTTGAATTAGCATATAGGCTACTGAACTGTCTGCAATTGCCCCTGGTTGGTGTCTTTTGTTGAGTCAAATGAGTACTCTAGGCCTGAATAAGGAACCTAATACAGCCCAGTGGTTTGTGTTCATAATTCCTTGGACCCACACTATTTTATACTTAGGCCCATGTTTTGGCCCATGTTTTCTGGACCATCGACCCATTTTCACCTTTGGGCTTTTTAAAGCACGCCCAAGTGAATTCCATCTCGAATCTTTTGTTGAGAATACATTGAAGGCAACATTATCATTTTACCAACAACTTTATTAACATCAATAATGCAAAATGTTGCTTTGTATAAGAAGCAATAACCTATGATAACCCAATCATTTCATGTTTTTTTATTCAACAACCTTTAAAGGTTCAGCCATAGCCTTTTAATTACCGTGTTACTAAAATTATTTTCTTATTGGTAATTATTTCATGCTCAAACAACCTTAAAAAATAAAACATAATCGGAAGGGTTGAATTAACTACGATTGGATATTTAGAAATAGTATTTACTTTTTTTTTTTTTTTTAATTACACCAAAAAGAGTTTTTGTTGACATCATTACATCTAAATAATCAAATTAAATCGAGCTTTTGATTGACATCATTACTTCTAAATAATCAAATTAAATCTTCACTCTAAATAATAATTTTCAATATTCTTATAAACTATATTCAAACAAATTTTTTACTGTAATAATCATTACTTTCAAATACTCATAAAAAAATTCTTATTATAAATACTAATTCAAAATATTATTAAAAATTATATTAAAACAAATTTTTGAATTTTAAATACTATTAAAAACTACATCAAACAAATTTGTTATTACAATAATTATAAATTATTATTTTTAAATATTCAAAATAAATTCATATTCTAATTATTCTTGAACATTAGGTCGGAACAACTACAACCTTTATTAATTGTTAATTCTAATGGTTCAAAATAAATCATAGTTACAAATATTTTTAAAAGTTAAATTTGAACATAACCCAGACTTGCAACGTGGAAATCGTTTGAAATTGAGTTACACTTGCCGGAGGTGTAGCGCGTTTTTAGCTTTAAATATTTAATCAAATTTTGCGGGGATTTATTTTGCAGCATTATTTTGGCGGGCACAATGAAAGTATATTGGGGGGGGGGGTATTTTCGTCATTCCAAAAATATCGATGGCTAGGGTTTCGTGATCCGGTTGTATATTAAGTCGGTTTTTTCAAGGCTAAAGCGGCTACTAAACCGTGAACTTCTGTCGGTTCGATTCTTCATCATCCTCATCTTCTTCCTCTCTTTCTTCGTGCCACTGATCGCTCTCACTCTGTCCATGTCGGTTTCATCTTTTTCGTCTTCCAAATTTCAATAATCTCATTTTTCAAGGTTGTAGTACAGTCTATTGATCACATTTCTGTTACTGTTTTGAGATTATCGAGTGGCTTTGTTCGTCTGATCTTCATCCGTTTAAGCTTCTTCGATTTCGTTGATTTCGAATTTGAGTGGTGCCATTTTTCCTTGCTTTTTCTTCGATTTTATGACTTCAATTCGTCTCTACCTCTTCCATTTGACATTTCCACTTTCCGTTTCGAGATTCCGTGTTTATTTTATCTGTTCGTCTCAGATCTCTGAAATTTCTTCTGCCAAATGATGGATCCGATTGAGAAAGTGAGTGATCGCGGTTTCGCGAACCTTTTCCTTGAGTTTATGTTCTTATTGATTCTGAAATTTCAGTGTTCTGATTCGCGATTGTACTGTACTTGAATGTAGGGATCGGAGTTCAAGGAAGCTGGAAAATCGCCTTCGACGACGGAAAGTGAGCAGAACAAGAAAGCCTGCGCCGATTGCGGCACGACGAAGACTCCTCTCTGGCGTGGAGGTCCGGCCGGCCCTAAGGTGATTCGTTCGTCTTCATCTATTTTGTTCTCCATTTCCGATGCTCGATTCTAACGATTGGAGTTTATTTCTCAGTCTCTTTGTAATGCGTGTGGGATCAGAAGCAGGAAGAAGAGAAGATCACTTGTAGTAGAGAGAAAAACCAAGGGAAGTAGCAACAGAAGCAGCAATGGCGGCGGAAATGAAGCGAAAATGGGAGAAAATAGCTTGAAATGGAGATTAATGGCGATTGGCAGAGAAGAGTTGAAGCAAAGGAGACAGATGGGAGAGGAAGAACAAGCTGCAGTTTTACTAATGGCTCTTTCTTATGGATCTGTATATGCTTGAAATGCTAATATATTGGAATTGGTGTTTTCTTTTGAGTTTATGTTTGTTTTTTCGAATCCCTAACCTAACTGTAATCTAAGCAACAATTGCTTCTTCAATGGATTGATTCTCTTTTGTTCTGTAATTTTTTAGGGTTTTTTTTTGGGGGGAAAGAGAAAGATTACCCCTTTTTTTTTTCTTTTTTTATAAATAATTAAAATACAATTTTGTCCTTTTCTTTTATTTAAGATAACATTTGGCTTGTACTTTTGTGGGTTGTTTAACTCTAATTTTTATTTAAAATCAACTCTTAATTTGATTAGAGGCCTTTATGAGATTATTACCAATGAATCTGCACACGTTTCTCCAAATAATTACACTCAAATCCATTATGATTACCATCCTTCTTTCAAAATCAGTAATAATAATACGTCATTCCTAACTATTCTAAATACTTTCTCAAACATCTTCTAATGATTAAGATTATTATTAATTTTTTTTTTTTGAAATTGAAACATCCGAAATTGAATGATGAAGTTGGTTTTTAGAGAAAAATAAGTGAAGTTTGTGATAGAAAAAAAAACCCAAAATTATTATTTTCAAAATTTTTAAACAATAAAAAAATTAAAATTAATAATTTGAAAGTTGAGAAATTAAAATAGAATAAATAATAAAGTTGGAAAATTAAAATATTATTTTAATAATAAAATTGATAAATAATTATTTTTTTTAGATATATTGTTATCGTTTATTCATTTAACTTTTTGATGTTGAATGTAAAGCACTAAACTAATACCGTGGTAAAATAGTTGATATTTTGAATTCGATCGATTATTATTTATTTATTTTTAATCTTTCCGTCGTATTAGATTTTGTATTTTGGCATATGTTCGCAAGATTTGGCCTGAACTGTTAAGCCATTTTTGTTCGTTGGCTCCGTTTTGGAAGGGGAGATGAGCACCCACCATTACCTCCTTCCATAAATTATAAATTTAGTTTAAATAGTTTTATTATTTAAAATTTAAAATTTTAATTTATATAATTTGAAGAAATATAATTTGGTTTATATAGATCATAAAAAGCTAAAAAATAGTCTTTGATATACATAAATCATCAACGACTTAAATATGATGTATGAATTATGTACTATTTATTCAATTAATTACTTATCTCACACCGTCATCATCAAACACAAATATAACTAGTTTTTATGTTTTTTAGTTACTAACAATTATAAATAAAATACTATTTTTAAAATTTTATCAAATTTTATGGGCTATATTATAATTTTTCAAATCATATAAAACATATTATATATATTTTGTAAATTATAGAGACTAAATTATAACTTTTTACTAAATTTATAATTTTTTTTGTAGTTTTGATAATATTTTGGGATATGGTCTAAGCCTGCAATCTCTCTAACCCACTGCTCTTTGGACCTATTAATTTTTTTTTTCCATATTACTGAATAATAATAATAATAATAATAAAAAAGAAAATTTGAACATTTTAATCTGAGAACTGTTATGATGTATAAAATTGAGTGCACATAACCCTTTTAAATTTTATTATATTTTCCAAATGGACTAGGCATCCAATGAGAGTAATTAGGATCTAATTAGTAAGAGGTGACCATTTTAATATTAGGAAACTTATAAAATTAGTTGAATCTATTAAAAAATTACAAAAAAAAAAAATTATATTAAGGGAAATTCACTTTAACTTGTGAAATGGGTAAAATAGTTATAAATATGATCGTTTAAAAAAATAGCAAATATATTCGTGCATTAATATATATTGTCTTGTTATTTTTTATAATACAATATTAAAACATATTAATACTATATATATACAAAAACATTTTGTAATTATTTTGGTGACACGATTGTTTCATTTTTTGGCGTCCATTCAATCAACACTTCCCCTAAATTTCTACTAAAAAAATTATACAAATATTTTATAATTTACCTACCTTTATTTCTTTTTTTCAATTTTGTTATATATATATATATATATATTTACAGTTAGTATGTTGGTGTTTATTGGTTACTGTTGACTAACAGTTCAAATTCTGAAAACTGGTCAAATGGTGAAGTCACTCGGGACATTCTCTTGTCTGAAGACTCTGAACTTATGGTTTGAATTTTTTCCCCAATGGGAATGTCTTATTTCATAATTGATTCTATTTGAATCTATATTAATTAGTAAAGTTTACCAAATTCATCAAAATTTAAAATAATTATAAATATAGTTTTTTTTAAAAAAAATTAATAAATATATTTATTATATTAATGAGTATTATTACTTATTTTTTTTATAATACAATATCATATCTATCTCTAATGATACAGAGTGTGAACACTGGAAACAATGTCAATTGGTTGGAAAAGAACCAACAAAGAAAGAGAGAGAAAAAACTTAGAAGAGAAAACAAAAATATTATTTATAAAAAAAGAAAAGCCATGTTTTAACTTGAAGCACTATTTGAAATTTTATTGAAAGTCGACTAAAATTGGACATCAAAAAATCAAGATAAAAATTAAACAAATAACATAATTGAGAGACTAAAATTGAACATTTAAAAATTGTGGAACTAAAATGAAATAAATAGCAAAATCAAGAGATCAACATGATATTTTAACTTGGAAAAAAAAGTCAACCCAAGTTTATGGAAAGGAATAATGACGCGATTTATTGTTCAGTATTATCCTAGTTCAGCATCAGCATCAGCATCATGGGTTGGATCCTAAGACTCTCAATTTTTTTGAAAGAAAAATAAAACTATTTTGAAGAAGATGAAGCTTAGATATCAAACTTTTTTTTGAACCCTTATTTAGGATGACTCTGCCATGTTAAATTTAGAGTAACCAAGCTTCACTAGAAAATTAAACTATAACCAAAATTAACATTTGAAAATTTATTAATATATTTAATAAAATCAAAATTTCGTTATTCCCTTTCATGCGCTTGGGCCAAACAGGTCCCATAAAAGAGTAGGCAGTGGATCTGTTTGACTGATTTGTAAGCAAGTTTTATTGGTGCAGAGAGAAATGAAATTGATATCAATGATGTACGGACGCTATATGACAATGACTATGGACTTGTTTGGTGGGGTGTGGTAAGAGAAGAGAAGAGAACAATTTCAAGCCTTTAGCTTATCCGATTATATTTTATCAGTCATTAATTTACTTTTGTTTTTCTTCATTTACCACTTCTAACGAAAGCTCTAATCCATCAACCATAATCAAGATTGTTTTCTTACATAATCATTCAATTCTCAATTGATTTTTCTAAATATCATTTATACTTCCCTAACCCTAAACTGAAAATAGTATAAGGTACATCGAGTTGGATAAACATACAGACAATGTAAAACTAAAATTTTAGTTAATTTTAAAGCTCTCTAAACTTTTAAACTATTATTTATTTATTCAGTAATTAAAATTAAAGTATTGAAAGTTTATGTACCAAAATGAAATGAATTTAAGTATTCGATATACAAATATAAAATAAATTTGAGAGTTCGGCGATCAAAATAAAACAAACTTAAGATTTTAAAATTAAAATTTAAAAGTTTAAGCACCCAAATAAACAAATCTAAAAGTTTAGTGACATATGGTATTTTAGGCTTTTAAACACCAATAGTTATGAGGTCATTCGTTCAATCACTCAATCTCCAATGGTTATAATCTCAAAAAAAAAAAAAAAAAAAAACATCATTTAATATTTTTTGAATATTTTTAATTGTAATTTGATTTAACGGATGAAATAATTGATGAATGTCTCTAGGAGAGATTAAAGTTGGTTTTGATGATGACAATATAGCATAATGCCCCACTACCAGCCTCAAACGACTTCAATTCTAGACCTTAATCTGAGAATATTTGTCTATGAACTTTTGTTTGTTCCCCATTTAAAACTATATATTGTTATGAATTTAATAATAGCTGACTTTAATTAAAAAAATATAATAACATAACCAAGTAACATAATGATTCACTAACCAGAACTAGAACTACTTGTTCAAACTTTCATTTTCATAAAAAATAGTAACATTATCTAAAATAATAATAATTAACGACTTCTTAAAATTTTAAAAAAATCAGTTCAAGTTATCGATTGACTATGATTTATATAAAAAATGAGCAAACTTTCAGTAACTTCAAACGGCGGAGTTTGAATCTTTCGAATCTTAATTATAATTAAATTTAAAAAAATATTGTTTTTTAATATAAAGAAGTGTTTTTTTTTTTTAATTATATAAAAAAAAAAATCAGGCTTAGTTAAGTTTCAAGCTAGAGCTAAAAAGGGTGGTATATTCATGAATGTTGTACTATGTTGCATACTTTTTCTTTTGTCCCAAATTCAGCTCTCTTCTAAAAATTGACATAGGTGCCAATCAATTATTAAAAATTCAACCAATAAAATAATAAAGGTTAAAATAGTATTTTTGGCTTCTACATTTTAACATTAGTTTTATTTTGCTCAATTTTCAAATATTTAATTTTAATTCTTATACTTTAAATTTGTTTAATTTCGATGTCTCAAATTTCAAATGTTTATTTATTTATTTTTTACAATAAATTGGAGGAGGGGACAACAAACCCGTAATATTGAGATTGAATTGAAATTACATTAAACAATGAAACAACTGCACCATTGACGGGTTACTAATGTTCATTTTCTAATCTCCAACTTTTTTTTTAATTTTCTCTTCATTTTTCTCTCTCCCCACTCCATGTTTATCTCTTCCTTCATACACCATTATTTTTTTTTCTCCCTTCTCATTTTCTCTTAGTTTAAATTCATGAGATATTCCTATTATTAGAACTTTTCATAAATTTCTTCATTCATGTTTTTATTTGTGAAGAAATATTTTCTTCACACCAACTATAAATTTCAAATTTGGTATTGCTTTTAGATTTAGATGGAAGTAGAGAGTCAATGTTATATTACCCTCCATCAATAAATTTCTAGCCATAATTTTTCATTAAATAATTTGAAAAACTAAAACAACAAACAATGTCTCAGTGTTTTTCTTCCTCAAAGCAGATTTTTTTTTTTCACTTCATCCCCTGTTTCCAGTTTAAATTACCTAACTGAAATTTAAATTTGCTATGAATAATTTTTTTTCACAAATACAAATAAGGGAATGAAAGAATTTGGGTAAAGAGTTTACACATGAGAATCTTATGAATTTACAAGAAGTGAAAATGAGAATCGAAGAGAGAAAATAACGGTGGGTTCGAGGGAGAGAAACATGAAGTGGGAGGTCAGAGATGAAAAATGAAAGGGAGAGAAAAATAAATAAATAAATAAAAGGGACTATTTTAAAGTTTAATTAAAAGTAGAGACTAAAGTTAGAATAGTTGAAAATTAAAGGACTAAAATTGAAAACAACTTATAACGACTTATAACGATGATATATACTAACAACATACATCATCTATGTTACTACTCATGCCCACACATGAAGTGGAACATGCCAAAGATTGACCATCACGCCTAGGCACATGAGTGGATCCAGAAAATATTAATTAATTGGATTGGGAGGGGTTAAAATTGTGTAGAAACCACAATAATGATAGTTATATTTATAAAAAAAAAACAAAATTTTTTTTGAGTTATAACGAAAAGAAAATTCAATATAATTTTGACCAATTTATACTTGCAAAACACCTAATTTCCTAAGATTTTGGGATGCCATGACCTTCATAATCTCTTATCATTACACATTATTGTATAACACGAATAACAAAAAATTTCATGGTACATGATTCATGTACACCCTCAAACCTATACAAATTGTCCTACACGAGCCATAAAACAACTATCTATATAATTTAGAGAGATATATATTGTGTGAAGTCTGTATAAGTCTTGATTACGAATATATAGTAGACAAAATATCAAAAATTTTAGAAACTCTTAAATAATTGTAAAAAATATTTGATAAATCTTTTACCTATCTAACAAAAAAACCCCAACAAATGATTGAGAATATCAAAATACTAAATCTAGAAATATTATTCTATCATTTTTAACATTCTACAAATGATTGAGAATGGTTTGACTTTACCAGATAAGAAACAAACAATTTGTTATTTCCAAAAAAAAAAAGAAAAAAAAGGAGAGAGAGAGAGAGAGAAAGAATAAAAGAATTTGTAAAAGAGAGGAGGAGGGGCCATGGGCTTTGGCTCTGGCTTTTGGGCACAATAGTGAACACCAAAAACAATGTCACTTTTGATGGTAATAAAATTAGTGGACCATTTCTCTTATTGGTGTGTTTTTTGTGTTGGCAATCTCTTTCTATATTGCACATTAATCAACACCAAATCTTTACATATTCCATATGAACACAAAATCTTAATCTCATTTTCATGGCAAACTTCATTATTATGTTAAGAGTCCTTCATTATGGATTAAATTCTCAATTTGAATTCTAATCTTTACAAATTAATATCTCATTCTAACCATTATTACCTAATATGCAGTATATTGAATTTAGTGTTTGATTTTTCTTTTCGTGCTAAAAACTCATCCACTCTTTGGATTGTGATTGAAAATGAAATTATTTTGAGAATTTAAATTTGATTTTTTTAAAAAAATCTTTAGTACAACTAATGAATAAGAATTTTTCGAAAGCAGCGACATATTAATATATTAATAATCACGAGTTCAATGGTCAAGACCCAAATTATTGTATTAAAAACAACTAATTTAGGAATAATAATTAGAAGTTAAAGTCTTAACAACTAGTCGTTAATTTTTTATTTTTTATTTTTGAAAGATAATAGATTTCATTTGGTAGCTCAAAATTGATGAAAAATGCATCCATTACAAATTCCATTATTCCATTAGCCTCGTTCTATAGATTGAACTAAGACAAAACAAGATAAAGAGCAAGATAGAAATAAAAGGCATAGATCGACGAAACAACGTCCTTGTTGAGCTACAAATTTTTCGATGGTGAACATTGAAAAGTCTAACTTAGAAGACTCTAGAAACATTGTCAACTCACATTTGGAGGACTTTAAGAGTTTTTGGGAGATAATCTAGTAGTGTGCATAATATGATCCTACTAATGACAAAAGGGAAAGAGATAATTCAATACAAAACAACCTCTTTTT
>JBBMEG010000004.1:11428824-11454635 GCA_037832605.1 Cyclanthera cordifolia
AATTTTTTCTAGCTAACCCAAAATATATATATATATATATATATATATATATATATATATATATATATATTAACTCAACGTCATATAATTTTACAAATGAATTTGTGGGTCATGGATTTTGATTTATTTATCCTTTTGCACTTATCAACTTATCGATTATATGCTTTAATAAAATATGCAAATTAATTCATGTTGACTCTATGTTAACCTTAAATACATTTTTTAAATTTGGAAATTGGGAATTTGACTCTTCAAATCCATAGGAGGTCACCAATTCTAGGACTACTCCAAGTTAAGCACGCTTCATTGTGAAGTTCCTTCGATTGAGTCACCGAAAAAGAAGGTGCACCTTGATGGTATAGGTAGTACAAATCAAGGATCCCTCTCATTCGGATGTGGACTCGATTCATTCATGTACCCCTCTTAACCCCGGGCGTTACATGGATAAATGATGCAATTGTTGTTGGGATGCAAACAAAGTATCCCACATTGGTTAGAAGAGGGGAGGATCATGGGTATATAAGTGATGACAAACATCTCCATTGATATGAGGCCTTTTGGGTGAAACCAAAAGCAAAGCCATGCGGGTGTATGCCCAAGGTGGACAATATCATATCAATGTGGAGATTCGGGTAGGGTTGTCATCCTTATCAATTGGTATCAGAGCTAAGTGTTATCATGAATAATTCTAGCCACTAGCGGTGTACTCTCAGGAAGTCCCACATTAGTTAGAAGAGGGGAGGATCATGGGTATATAAGTGATGACAAACATCTCCATTGATATGAGGCATTTTGGGTGAAACCAAAAGCAAAGCCATATCATATCAATGTGGAGATTCGGGTAGGGTTGTCATCCTTATCAATTGTTTGTCCAATTTAATTACTTATCTCACATATTATAATTGAAACGAATAACTAATTTACCCGATTTAATTTTTCAACAATTATGAATGATATAATTTTTTTTAAATTTTTTTATCAAATTATATGAACTAAAATTTAATTTTAAAAATATAAATTAAATTATAAATTTCTTTGGATCATACATTAATTCAACATTCTCTACCAAATTTATAATTTTTTCTTAATTAGTGTCAAAATCGATATTTCGTTCTAAATTTATTTGAAAGTAATGGTGCCCGTTTGTCGTTTTCTAATTTGTAATAAAAAAAAAATATATATATATATATAAATAAAAATAAAAATAAAGATGAACGAAATTGTGTGCGTTCTAACATTTAATAGAACGCTTAAACCCCTCAAAAACTGCCACGTCATGTATTATATAGACCGTTATTGGATTCAGCCCGGTGATTTTATCATTTCCTTTCGCCACCAATCTTTGGATTCCAGCTTTTGAATTTGAAATCTGTCTCTCTCTCTCTCTGATCTAAAGAGACGTTAGAAAACTCTTTCGATTCTCTAAAAATGATAAATAAATAACTTTTGAATTTATATATTTAAAAAAAACACAAACATTAAAAAATTACAAAAATAACGTTCTCATTTTATCCAACTCATTACTTCGCAGACCCACTTCCTCTGTGCGTCTGAAGTAACAATTAAGAGAGCTTTCGCCAGTTCTGTCTCTCTCTCTCTCTCTCGGTCGTTGATTTGTCCCCAGTTTTTCCGTTTGCAAATCTGAATCGTACTCCATAGACGTGAATTTCAAGGAGAAGCAAAGAATTATTCAACTGATTACCGCTTGAAGAAGAGCGCAACGGTTAGTTGATTTACTCTTTTATTGCTGTTTAATTTATGGATTGTAGATCCTCGTTGTTCGATTTCTGTCGTTTATGTTTTATTTTGGACTAATTCTGTGAAGGAAATCTAGAGACTAGAAGGTTTAGTCGATTGATTTGCTCGTTCTGTTTTTTACCGTGTGTTTGTTGAATTGTTAATGGCTTTTTATTTGTTTTCTGCGTTCCTTTTTATATATGTATTTGAGTATTTCGGACTGTTTAGTTTGCTTGGAAGCTGTAGGTTTAGGAAGTTTGAAATGATCAATCGATGTTTGTTCATCAAGTTGGATTGAGAATCTGTGAGTTTGTGGTGTTGATGAGATGCTATCGATGCGTGTTTATCGACGAATGCAATAGGCAGAAAGAATTTCTAGGAGAAAGAAAGAGATTGAAGATGAGCGGAATGCATAGCTGTTCTTACTCTTTATTTTTAGGTTTTGGTTTTGAAATCTTCTTGATTGATTTTCGGATTCCAGAATCTCTTTGTTTGATTTCTTCGATTCTACTCTATTTAGCTTAGTTCTTTGAACATGTAAAAGAATTAGAAGGCTTATTCGTTGGCCCAAGTCTTGTCGGTGGTTTTCGATTCGTTTTCTGCGTTCTTTTATTTTCCTTTTATTTTTAATTCCTTTGTTTGAAGAAGTCGATGTCAGCTCCGTCAATTTCGGATTTAGAATTAGTGCGTATTGTGTTTTAGTTGAGAGATGTTTTCTTTGCGTGTACATCTATTGATGCGATTGAAAACATCATAACAGCCATATATCAAGAGAAATGGGGCGCGTTAAACTCCTGATTTGTCTCATCTTTGACTTTTTTTTCATTCATTTGTTTAGATTACTTGAAAGCCTAAGCCTACTGAACTTCTGGATTCAGTTCTAGTTTGATAGTTGATGGGCTGAATTGCAAAATTTCATCTGCTTTCATTAAGAAATTAACGGCTTGTTAATGCAGATGGATAGGAAGACACGTATACTGCATCCCATCTAATTTCTCTTGTCCAAATGTACTGGATTTGACCTCTGTTTTCATAGAAGAAAATGGGAGTTGAGAAAGAAGGTTTGAAAAGTGGAGGAAGTTATGCCGGGGGATTCTTCCAGTTATTTGATTGGACTTCTAAATCTCGAAAGAGATTGTTCTCAAACAAATCGGAAGAACAAGGTACAGTATCTAATTTTCCACTACACCTGCACTCAATAAGAGAAAACGAATTTAGTATACAGAACGCCTTTTCTTCTCGTTTTGTGTTGTCAAACTGTTGTATATACTATGTTGTCTTTGAATTAATTTTTTGCTTTCTCCACAGAGCGTAAACAAGGGAACAGAAGTGCTGGAAACTCGCCATTGACACGAGCTCATCTGGTGGGTGTAGTAACATCTGTTTTTCGATTTCTTTTCCATCTGCCTAGACTTATGATTTATTCTATCCAATATTTCCAGATAGGTTTGGAGGAATTTGGATCAAGGCATAGTATTAAAGGAAGCAGTGATTATAGCTGTTCTTCATCAGTGACAGAGGATGAAGGATGTGGAGTTAAGGTTCCCGGGGTGGTCGCTAGGCTCATGGGATTGGATACCTTACCATCATCCCATTTTTCAGATACCCAATCATTTGATTCTCAATCTCTTCAAGATGCTCCAAGCCATAGAGGAAGTTTCAATTACCGTCATGACTGCCCAATCATGTTCTCTGGTAATTTGCTCGATCAAGTTGAAGACCGTGCAGCTGCCCCTTCCAGGAAACCTTCAGAACCAAATCCTCAACCTCAGAAGACGCTGAGCAGGCCGATAGAAAAGTTCCGAACAGAAATCCTCCCACCTAAATCAGCCAAATCAATTCCAATCACTCACCATAAGCTTCTTTCCCCAATTAAGAGTCCTGCTTTCATTCCAAGTAAGAATGCTGCTCACATAATGGAAGCTGCTGCAAGAATAATAGATTATTCTGGACCTCCAGCAACTACCAAGAGTAAAATTTCATTGATTGGATCTTCTTCAGCACCCTTGAAATTGCAAGCTCCAAAAGAAAAGATAGATATACCACAAAAGTTGCCTTCAGTTAGGTCCTCTTCAATTAGCTTGAAGGTTAAAGAATTAAAGGAGAAAGCAGAACCCTCTAATAAATCAACCAGGTTTCTTGAAACTCCTAGAAAGCCTCCTGAATCAAATGCATCCAGGCTTTTAAAGGGGCAGTCTATGAACAGAAGCTGGGATGGATCTCTAGATTCATCATCATTCAAGGTTTTACCTGATGTGGAAAATGGTTCCAAGAACAAAGGACAATCTATATCACTTGCAATACAAGCAAAAGTTAATGTACAAAGAAGAGAAAATGTGAATACCAGTAGCCATAGAAATTTTACTGGACATAAACAACAGACTGAGGTCAAGTCAAGCCAGCCTTTAAGGACACTGACAAGCACTCAGAAAAATCTGCACGTGCAATCCTCCGTTTGCAATGCTTCCAGTAACCCTCTCAAGCAGAATAACCAGAAACAAAATTGCCATGTTGACAGAAGAAAACTACAATCAAAGAAGAACTCAAGTTTGAACACCAAGGGAAAGAAACCGCTTACTGGGGATTCGCCTTTTGGACGTGGAAGAAATGCAGGAAGAGTTGTCAGCTCAAAAGCTGGTGCCAGGAAGTCAAGCTTGGAAATATCTGACAGGGAAAATGATGACTTGAATTCTAATACAAAAAATATTCCTAGGAAAAAACGGTCAATCGAAAGGGATCAACACATTGATAAGAAACAAGCCACAGACAGAATCCAGATGTCAATTCATTCAAATTCAAATAACATTGTCGACAGATCTTCTAGTTGTTTGGCTCAAGATTGCAGCAAAAAGGGAACAGATATTGTTTCTTTTACATTTACTGCCCCACTTATAAGGAATGTGCCTGGACTCGATACCTCTTCTGAGTACATTGAATCAAAACTTAGAGGGCCAAATTGTCCAGATGGTTTAAAGTCATCCTCAATAGAGTGCAATGCTTTTGGAGAAAATGCATTGAGTGCACTTTTAGAGCAGAAGTTAAGAGAATTAATTGATAAGGTTGAGTCCTCCCCTAGCCTTGAATCGATTGTTGGAGAATCTGAAAGTTCTTGTTTATCGACTTCTGATTATCTTTCACCTTCTCTTGATACGCTCGATACAATGTCATCGAAGTTGAATGAAAGCAACCACCAACAGAGTTATGTTCTCAGCAAGCTGTCTGGCAAATATAATTTTGATTATTCTCCTACTGATTTATCGTCGCTAGGATTAAAGCATGAATTCCCGGTATGTGAACTTTGTTTTCAACTTTTTGAAGATGTATTTGTTAATTTCCTTTAATGTCTTCCACATTAGTTAAAACTACACAGGCTTTTTTTCTGTATCTCATGTTACATAGGCTTTTCCATCGATCTAACTTTAACTGTCATTTGTATGCTATTTATCGTCTATGTATTCTGAAACATTATTTTTTTCAGTTGGTTCATGGGAATGAAGAATGTAGCAGTAGCAGTATTGATGTTGGGCAGTCGCTCAAAGTTCGACATCCTAGTCCGGTCTCCATTCTTGAACATTCCTTTTCATCTGAAAGTTGTGACTCATCAGACAGTAACAGCAGAGAAGGTAGATGATTTTTCTGTACCATAAGAGTCTACTCCTACTTTCATCACATCACTAAAAGTCTTTCAATTTAACAGGAAACAAGTTTTGTTCATCAGTTCAAGGCCAACATGCAATTGGCGTGGGGTTCTCAAAGGTGGAAGCTGATACCGAGTTGCTAGATTCTGCATCCTCCATTACGAACAAAGCTCCAACGACTGAGTTCACTGGTTCATCGATATCAAGAGGTACTACAGGACGTATCGAGTGGGAACTCAAATACATAAAGGACATACTCTGTGACGTGGAGTTGATGTTTAACGACTACGTATTGGGTCGTTCCCACGAAGTCATAAATCCTTATCTATTCAACATATTAGAGAATCAAAACAAAGGATCGGGGAGACGCCATGACGAATCAAAGGTTAGACGGAAGGAATTATTCGATTGTGTTTGCGAAAGCTTGGACTTAAGATGCAGACAATATGTAGGCGGAGGGTATAAAATGTGGGAAAAAGGAGTTGAAGTTTTGAGAAGAAAGGAACAATTATCCAAAGAGATTTGGAAGGAGATTTCAGATTGTAGAGGAATGAAAGACTGTATGGTAGATGAATTAGTAGACAAGGACATGAGTTGCTGGCATGGAAGATGGTTGGACTTCAACATTGACACGTTCGCAATCGGAGTAGAAATCGAGACTCAAATTCTTGATTTTCTTGTCGAAGACGTGCTTGCTGACTTCATGATTCCTTAAAGAAGCCAGCCATTATTTTCCAGGTAATTCTTTTGGCCTCTAAACTAAATTGCGACTTGAAATATTTCTGTTTGGAACTCTAACTATTATATCATATTTCAAGTTACTTACGTTCAATAGGACTGTAGAAACAGGACACAGAATCCTGAACCATTGGCCAAAATCTTTGTACTTATTATCAGCCATCGTTGTAGTATTTTTTGGCTGCAAGATACTACAATTTTCTTGCATGTATTTTTCTTTTTTTTTTTTATTCAACAGCAATTGAGTAGATTTTTTTTTTTTTTTTTTTTTGTGTGTGTGTGTGTGGATACTAAACAATGTCATGGATGAGTGAAATTAGAGCCGAGTAAGCAATTACAAAAGACCACTCCAATTAACTAGGAGGGTAGAGAAGCTATAATTAGCAAAAAGGGAGGAACGCTTAAGCCAAGATACAATCGAGTAAACAACATTACCAAAATAATATAAAGAAAGTCGTAGCTTTATCTTGGAACAATCTTATGTTACACTCTTCCCAGATGTGCCCGAAGAAAGTACGAACAAAATAATCCCAAATAATCTTTGCCAATAGAAGAATTCGAGTCTAAGGGACGACACAATTTCATTTAAAGATTCGAATATATAACCTCATAGTTACTATGCTCTTATTGGCATTTTCATAGTTTGTTTTAGTCAGGAGGTACCATAAATAAAAAATAACCTTACAACGGTTCTCCTGGATAAGATAGACCAAACATGGGGCACAAACCTCAATTGTGCCCTTTTTCTATTCATTCTTGTTCTTAATAATTAAGTGGCAAAATACTCACCTTGTGGCAAATGTCCACATTGGAAAGGTGACGGTATAAGATAGAGTGGATTACTCCTCTCAAATTATATAACTTTACCATTTCCCTATCAATTTGTTAAGTAGCTTCTAACTCTTAAGAACTATTCATGATATCTTATTAAATTATAAGAATAATTTATGAGATCATCTATCTATATTATACATACCAAAAGAAAAATTAGTATTGAGGCATAGATCACATATTTACCAATTCAAGCATAGCTTTAATTCAATGTACAAAAACTATGATTAAATTAAAGCGAAAAGGCAACAATTATGCTGGTGTTAAGAGAGATTTCACTTTTAGTATTAAGCTAATTCAATGGTATTGTTCTTTAATTCTAACTTTGAAACTCTTAATCAAATGATATAAATCATTAAAAAAAGCTATTCTACTTTTCTGGAATGATAAACTTGTTTTTAGCTTTACTGTGGTATTTAATATGTCAATGCGTGGTTGTTTCATCAAATGTCGACAATGTCACACATTTCTATTTTACTGTTCAAAATCAATTAGAAAAAAGGAAGTATATTTATTTCTAGATCAAGAAAGTTATGAAAGCTTCTTTGTTTACGAGGAGAGTAAATAAAAACAATCCGTAAATGTCAAGTGTATTAAGTACTTGCAACTAAGGTCGTTTTCTTCCTTTTGGTCTTTCGGAAACAAGGTCTCAACTTCTAACTTTCACGAACCTACTTTGTAAACTCTTTTGCTACGCTTCTAACTTGCAATATTTAACAAGAAAAATAAATAGTCAAAGCTCTAAACTCTCTCCTTTCTCGACCAAACTATGCTAGTTTTACCTCCTTGCACATGACTAATAGTTGAGAAAGTCGAAAAGAACAAAATTGCAAATTTACTATTGATATTAACTAAGGGCATGTTTGGCTACAGCGGGAAAGGAAGAGAAAGGAAGGGCAAGGAAGGGATAAATGAAGAAAATAAGTATAAATTAGTAATTGATGTGATAGAAATTGGTGGACCAAATAATGGAAAAGGATTTCTTCTCTTACTTTCCCGCCACAACAAACATGCCCTAAATTTTTAATATTTATGATCTCTATCAATTCAAATTCAATCACCTTAATTTTTCATAAGTTACACTACGCTCAAAACTAGAATTGACATACTAATTCATGAAAAACATTTTTAAAAACTCGACTCCAAAACTCAATTGATTGGATGTTAATTAGTTGAAACTTTTTTAAGTAGTCACTTCCATCTCAAAGCATCGGGTGAGATACAAGGCAGTGTGAATCATATACAAATTTAACTCATTGTTGTTTAACCTCCAAAGAAAGAGCATTTATTTCTACTATTGTATTTCACCTTCCCTAATCATACTTCCAATATTAAAGAGTTAATAGGTGCAAAGCATATGAAAATTGAAAGATGTACTATATCAATTTTTGAAGTACTCTTGGATCACAAAAATTTAACTCTCTTTTTATATTCGAACCAGGTTATATCAATGTTGATTTTTCATCAAATAATGTCACAAACAACACGAGCTTATAGACAAACACATGTTTTTTATAGAGTACAATAGAGAGTGTTGGGAAACTAACACACCACTAACCTTGGTTTTTTTAATACAACACCACATATCATATCTCATGGTTGTTAACACACTCGATATGTTAGTTGACTTTCACTCACATGCAATTTTTTTTTTTTTTAAAGTTGGAGAACTCGAACATGTAACCTCTTTGTTTTACTAGGTTGTACATGATAGAGTATAGCTATGCTATTGTTGGTACACATATAAGGTATACAATATGTTAACCCAACCCTCCAATGTAAAGAAGGAAAAATACAGTCTAGCATCAAAAGAAATGAAGTTAATCATCTACATTATTTAACTTCCAAGGCTATTTTTTCAACAAAGCGAAGCCCTTTTAATCAGAGAGATCTTCTGCACAACCAAGGCATCATATGGTCTAAAGCCTGAATTCTCCCAACAATAGCACTAACACAACTGGATTTGCAATTTACAAAATTTACAGGGACGTTGTCGGGGCCCGGGGCAAAGGTTTTTACCTATTTCCTCAGTTCTATACAAAGTTCCCTTAAATAATGTCAGCAATCAAAATCTTACCTCAGATCAATAACATCGAACTTCGAGTTGGGATTCATCAATACATGAGAGCAGTGCTCATACAGTGGACTCCCATCTTCAGGCTCCTCGTGGGGATGAAATCCGCGCTGTTGGCAGTTGCGGATGACTGACACGCCGCCTGGATCCGACAGATGAAATATTCCATATGGACTGCAACAACATTGGGACATGTTAGCCAATGATACAAGGTCGGAGAATGTGGGAGGGCGAGATTATTGTAAAGATGAAGCAATGGAGGGAAAAACACCTCGATTCATCGGTAGGAGCCATGACGATTGCAATCGCTTCCGGTAACATAATCTGAAGAGACCAAATTCTCCATAAAAACCAAAAGTAACTAGAACATGAAGAACAAATAATGCTTATAGGCAAAACCACAAATCTTTTATGTTAACTGCAAGGACTTAGGGGCAAAGAGAATGAGAATGATTATGGAGAGAATGAGACCAAATTCTCTGTGTTTGGCACACTCAGAATCATCATCTTTCTCATTCTTTCTATTTCACCTTTTTTCCTTGACACCCCTAAAGTTTATACACGTTAACATAATCCAACTTTCTATGTTATGAAAACAACTAAACCTGTTCTGTGAGCTCAGAAAAAGATCCTTGTGAAGAAACAAAAATGAATAAAACGGTTATTTTACCTGGTACGAGTAATGCGTGTGCAAATCCACAGATGACATGAAACATGTTTGTGACGGATGGGTCTGAGAACCAAACATGAATCAGAAACAGGCAAAATAGAAATTTTTTGAATCGCAGAATTTTATCAAGCAAAACAGAAACAGCCGAAAATTTCTACATTCTCAAGAACCTATATAGCGGAAGTTATGTCCAACTCTTCTATTAAGCGCATGTATCTCAAGATGTCACTGCGTAGCAATTCAACATGAGTGAAAAAATGTAAATCTTTTAATAGGATAAGACGTAGGTTGGCGAATCCATCTAATAAGCAATGGTGTATAGAGTACAAATTTAATACAAACTAAACTCTACCATTACATATTCCCTAAACACAAACTTGCGTATAGTTGGAGGATACATTAGCCACGCCCATCCCTAGGTCATGCACCAGAAGACATCGAAGGAATAAAGACACAGGAAGTGTTTACAAATTAATATTACAGGTGAGTCTCGAATATGTGATCTTGAAGGGAGCACACCTTCAAAACTCATGTGTTCGATCATTGTGCCACCCCTTGAGAACTAGATCGGATGATTTAAAGATGACTACTACTTGAGTGATTTATAAAATAAAAATTATCCAGTAACTGAGCATAGCATCCTATCAAGGAAAAGTTTTGCCCCTTTATCTTTTAACTCTATAATCCGTGTGACAAGACAGCTATCATGTGATGCAAAGACACAAGGATAGTATAGAAGACTAGAAAGGGGCAGAGCAATAATTTATTTAGTAGCTATGGATGGTTATAGATAATAAGCAATTTGTTTTTAGGCAAAAAGAAAGTCATATTTGGTGTGAGGTTAGAACGTCGAATGATTGCCCAGAGCATACTCTCTTATGACAATAATATTATTGCAATTCATCTTCTGTTCTATTTGACAAATAGTGAGATTACTATGGAGAAAATGAGACGGACAGAAAATTATTTATGGAGCGCCAACAGAGGTTAGATAATCATCACCATATTTCTAATTTTGTGTTCCCAAATTCTATAATTATAAACTATCTATTGCATAGAGAACCAGAAACTTACATGGATCCAACCAAGAGGGAAAAGTGATAATCTGTCTTGAACTTCAAATATTTCCTCTTCATTCAACGTTTGGCACTGAACATAACAAAAATATTATTCCATATAGAATAAAAATTTCATATAATTAAATTTACTCCAACCTATCAACTTAAGTTTTTTGGTTGACTGATGATTTAACATGATTAAGCGAAAACTAACTAAAGCTCAATCAAGTAACCAAGCTAATTATAACCATATATGTACATGCGTTATAAAAAAAGCAATAAAGAAGAACAGAAAACAATTGAAACTCAAACATATATACAACTGAGTTCCACCTAACAGAAAACCAAAGACGAGGAAGGAACGACTATTTTAAAATTGAAACAGAAGAAAAGTAATTATATTCTTACGGAATCTGAAGTTGATTCTTGCTTTGGAATTATGAGCGTAGATATGTAAAAAACCCTGTTTTTCTGCAAATATATGATGAAGTATGAGAACGATACTAGATAATCTTTATATATAAAAAAAACATTAAAGTTTATCCATTAATTTGCTCTTACCAGAGAGCCAGCTAAAACACCACAAGTCTCCAGATTCTTATGTGTATTTTCTCGAGCCAATCTTAAGAAATCATCCAGCATTTTTACTGGCTGCAGCAACGAGAAAAAGTAACCAATATCATATTGCAAGATATACACATTTTGCAGCAAAGACATGACAAAAGGAATCACCATATAGCAAAAGAAAATAGTGAATAATTAATTGCTTTCTGGAGTTGTGTAACAAAAATTGAAGATAAAATTGCCTACAATGTGTAAACGCTGGAACGAGTCAGGTCCATTCTGAGATTGTTTTGCCACTCCAGGCCTTGGATCTGCAACCTTAGATGGAGGAACGGTCGCATATTCCTGCTGAACCTTAGCAAGAACAGGAGGAGGAGAAAGTTGTTTGACCAGTGGGAAAGGATCCTGCCTTACTTCAGTCATCAACGGCCGAGTAGATATGTCAGCAGGATGAGGCCAAAGACTATCGTCTAGAGAGAGCACTGACTCCATCATCGACATAGCACCTCCGGGCCCACTATCTTTTCGTGCCACTTGATCACATTGTTCAATTTGATTCTTTCTGCAAGAATTAGAAGGTTCCAAACACATTTCAAGAGACTGATCAGAGAAAAGGTAAGATTTTATGACAAAATCAAAATATGATTCCCATTAAACTGTTTGTTATCAGGAAGGTAAACATTCAAAACGCAGACAACAAAAAAAAAAGTGTAATTTTCAGATCCTAAGTTCCTAATACAAGTTGTCCACGCCTCTAACCTTGAATCTACAGAAGTAAAGTCCTGATTTCTTGGATAGTGAATCTGTACAGAACATCAATATTAAACTGTTAATGGATTTGACAGTGTAAGCAAAAGAAAACAACATAGAAAAGAATGTCTAAAAACTCACCTTATCTGTACTTGGTCCTTTCCATTGGCCTTGAAGACCACTGGGTCCCAAAATAGAATGTCTAGACAAAGTTTCAGGTTTAGGAAGTAGTACATTAAGAGACCTGCATATTCCCAACACTAACTATCAGATCCATTCGAGTGTGTTCATTATTTTTTTAAGAAACAAGTTAATTGATATATGAAATTTACAAAGAGCTGTAATAACCATCATGCTTTGAAAAGACCTTCCAATCAACCATGAGGGAGGTATGACTATAAGCAGCAAAAGTATTAGACAATTTACACCAAGACATGGCATGATAAAAATATTTTTTATAGAGTGCGACATGATTTTGCGTTTTTCGGTGAACAAGATATGATTTCTTGCTTTCATAAGATCCACATGAAAGCCATAATTTTTTATCCATAGCATTGCCTTGGCATCTTCGTAGGAGTGGCAAGTTAAGACAATGCTCAATAAAGCCGTTATCTTGAGAGGGAAAGTATGGTGCCAACCAAAAATGTTTGAGAATCTTTTTCCAGAAATCCTAGGCAAGTGGACAGTGAATAAACAGGTGAACAAGTGTTTCTTCGTGTCTTTTGCTTAAAAGGTACCAACTCGAGAATAGAGCCATATATAGCATTCTTCTTTTATGAATAGGGAGGTGCTATGGTGCTCTGGTGGTCCATGAGGGGATCATGGATGAAAGTGAGGGAAGAGTAGGGTGGGAGGGATGGTGGGAGAGCTTGGGGTCAGTCATGGTTGGCCTCCATTTTATGGGAATGTTGATGGAAAAAAAAATAATGGTTCTCTCACATTCGAACATGTTTATGAAAACAGGTGACTTGATGAGCATGCCAAGAATTGTATTTTTGTGGCCTCCATAGGATAAAAAGCCACAGACAACCAAGATAAGATAAACTTATTGCCCTTGTATGAAAGACGCAGTCTTTCTATTCAATCTTGAGACCAATAGTTGGATAACTCTGATGTAGCCATTACACGTCAATATACTATCTTTTTTTCAGTCAACTATGTTTGAAAAGCAAGTTGTAGCCACTACACGCTGTCTTTAACTACAAAATCACCTTCTTCAAGCAGACCCTAAAATATAAATAATGGAACGATTTATCTCCTTACACTATAAAGAGAAGTATGTACTACTATGCCGTTAATGGATTCATATAAACATGTACAAAATAAATGGGCATAATGCATACTCACATATTCGAGAACTTATTCTCAATCCTTAATGAACTTGATTGTGAAACTTGTTCATCATTATTCCTCCATGAAGATTGTGGTTGTACATTGAGATACTGAGAATCGAGAGGAGAAGGGAGGGTGTGAATTACTAGAGTGCAATCACAAAAAAAAAAAAGTAATCACATGTCCATGGAGAAAATTTAAAAGTAATAAAAAACAGAAACATCAAAAGACAAGAAGAAAGTAGCATTCAAATCTTTTGAGTTGATACCTGTTTTTGATCTGAAACCAATGAATAATTTCCATTCACATGAGGCCGTTCCGTAGAAGACTGCTGCCAACTGTTAGAAACTCGTTTCTGCTCATGAGATGGAGGAAGTCGAGGCCGTCCATAAACTTTATCCAGTTCATTTACTCGGAGATCAAATTCGGGCTTCAAGGACTCAAGTTCATCTACTACACTCAACAGTTTCTGGTAGGACAACATGAAACAAAATGACAACGTTCATAAACCATTCTTCGAAAAAAATCCAGACATATGCATTTTTAACTCACCTTCTTATAAAATATCTTTTCCTTTGGGAAGAAAGCTTGGTAATCACGATGCCGAGGTATAGTTTCAGAAACCAAGCTGAGAAAACAAGAACGGGTTGAGAATTGAATTTCCTACAGTAATAACCTAAATCCCATGGCAATGGAACATATAAGCATCAACTACATCCTTACCTTGAAAATCTAAGAAGTATAATGAACAAATCCACAACATTGTTCTCCTCCCGATAAATACTAGCCTGCCATTTCAATAATAACAACTCAATAACATCAAATTACATCGAGAAACACGTACAAACGGATTCAACAGACCCTGCTCAATTATAATTCTTAAACCACCAATAAGAAAATCGCAATCAAAATCACTTCAACAAAAATGTCGAGACAGAAAATGAAATCAACGAAACCACAGATTAAACATTAATCATCAACAATTCAGCATTATTATTCAATCCATACAATCGATAAGAACAGTTTCCAAAAGAAGATCACCTGTTTTAAGAGATTATCGGCAATCCGATAGTAATTCCGGAGGAGAATTCGATTATCAACCGCCACGTTCCGCACTTCTCTATCGACGTTGATCTTCATCTTCAATGTAAGACAGAAACTAGCGATCAATTTGATGAACTCCCACCAGAAATTCCTCTAAGAAGAAACCAGTATCTTGTAAACAATTTTTTTGCTTAAGCGCGAAGAACCAACTTTGAGCCGTGAAATTGAAGTTGAGCTGGAATTCATATGTCGAGCCTTTGGCCGTCAAGTCGGGTTTGGGAGAGGCGAACTAACGAATCGCGACGGAACCGGCCCGGTTCTTCGTCATGTCGATGTGTCGTATCATTTTTCGACACGTAGTTATGTGCTTAAATGATTTTAAGTTTAGTAAATAGATCAAAACGAAAAGATTAATTTTAAAAATATTTAACCTTTATCTAACCATCTAAATTAAAGAAAGGAAGAGGAAAAAAAAAAGAAAAAAAAAAAAGAAAGAGAAATTGAATTAGCACAGTATATTTCTTTACTATTGTGTGTAACAAAGGAGTTAGATTGAATTATATATAGTTTATTTCGATTCGATTTTTATACTGATCATTTTTTTTTATTGGGTGCAATCACCTACACGAACTAATAATATAGATTTTTAACATGTTCGTAAAGACGTGTGTATTAACAAGATAAACAATATAGATTTGAGTCTTGATACTACTATCTATGAGTTTGATAATTAAAAGACTACAAGTTTAAATTTTCTATCAAAAAACAATATTAAAAAACATAATTTCCTTATGCTTTTTTTGCGAAGGAGGGAAAGTGAGTTTAGAAACTTATTTTAAAGTTTCTGGAAGGAATTGCTATTAGAGATGGGCTCGAGCAATTAGATGAATCCAAAATTTCTTGGACCCCCAATTCTTGTTGAGTCTAATGCATCTATGATTATCAATGCAATAAAAGATAGTTCCCAAGGTATTTCTGAGTTCAACAATATTTTTGTTGATATGTGGTTTTTCTCTACTTAAGGGAGTGTTTGTTTTTTCATTATAGTTGGTCGTGTAATTGAACAGCTGACCTATTGGCCAAACAAGGTGGTAGTGGGTCGTTTTATTGGATTACATACTCCACATTTAAGATGGAGAGTGACTTCTTTTGGAGGGAGTCTCTCCCCCTTTGCTCAAGGATGGGACGGTGATTATATTGGATTGACTTTAGCTTGATTAATGCTATGTTTATTTCAAAACCATACCATCCCAATAGTTTGAAAATAAATTTACATGGATCTGGTAGATTTATCTATTTTAAATTAAGAATTTTTTTCATATTTAATATAGATTCAACTATGTTATGTTTTTATCTTCTTATCAAACCTAGTTAGTCAAATAACAAAACTCTAATATTATTTAGAAAATGATGGTTTAATTTTCACTTATCCATTTAATGAACTAGTTTAAAAAAAGAACGCTAAAAAATGCTTACTATAACCAATGATTTTCTTTTTTGAAGTTACAAAGTTAGAGTTGGAGATTCGAATTACAAATCAAGCAGATGCTAGTGCATCATTAATGTCAGTCGATCTATACTCACTTTGACACTATAACAAATGATTCTAGAGTTATGTAAAGATAGCTCCATTAATTAAAATGTGTGTATATACATAGGAGGTCGTTTATCTCAATATTAAAATAAAAAATATCAGTTGAAAATACTCATTTTTTACATTTATTTTATATTAAAAAGATGATAATTTTATTCTTCATTGTCAATTAATTTTGAGATAAAATTTTTAATTGAGATAAAACCTTATACTAAGTGCATATCCAATGTCTAATTTGATTACAATAATGCACATAATTTCAACCATCTTCATTTAAAAGAAAAAAAAAACATTTCGAAATTAATTTAGCTGCTAAAAATTGCCCAATTAAATCAATCCTTCCAAAGACCTTTTCCTCTCAGAAATTTCACCTTGCCATTTAATTATCTATTCTACCTGCGATGCAGTAAAAAACCCAATGTCAATTTTTACTTCAGCCATAATAATTACAGTTTTTTTCCTTAAAATAATTAATTAATTAAGAGTTTTGAATCAGATTTTTTTTCTTACGATATTGCCCTTCTCGGATGTGCAAACTGGCCTCCTTGGTGGAAGTTGTGGCTTTGGGGTTCTCTGTAATTTGAAAGAAAATATAAGGTCATATTTGGCATTTAATTTTTCAACATAGTTCAGAAAATAATGTTATTCCCTGTTTCATTTAAAACTCTTCTTTATAATTTCAAAAAAAAAAAAAAAACAGTATTGATGATTTGATAAAACAGTCAACCTTTTAACTTATTAACTTTTTTTTTTCTAAAATATGTTCAAATTTATAACCTTAAAATATCATTTTGGTCCCTAATCTTTTATCTTTCTTTTATTTTGGTCCATGAGTTGTTAAAAAGTTTAATTTTATTCTCTAGACTTTCACGTTTGTTCCATTTTCATCTCCCAACTTTCAAAAGTTCAATTTTAGTACTTATTTAAAAAAAAATTAAAATTTTCTTAAAAAAAAAAAAATCATATTTTCTATAAATTTTAGAAATATGTTCAGATATTTTATATTTGTATTAAAATTATTAATATTATTGAACTAATTTTATTTAATATTAATTTTAAATTTATCATAATGATCCATTTTAAACTTTCACTAAAGTCTTGAGATTGAAAGTGATTTTTTAAAAGTTGAGTGACTAAATAGAACAAATTTAAAAGTCTAAGGACTAACACTAAATTTTTGATAGTCTACCGATGAAAATAGAATAAAAATGAAAGTATAAGAACCAAAATAATATTTTAACAAATTTATAATTATTTTCTTACAAAAAAATATTTGATGAATTATATTTTTGGAGGAATTTACATAAAACTATATATTTAAGCTTATTCTAAAAAATTAAATATTATATGAAAGGCAAAGTAAACATAGTCGTACCTGTAGTTTAGGTTGTAGTTTTTCTACGGCCACACTGCTACAGAGGCCTGCTCCTTGCTGTTTCAATGTCACACATCAAAATTATTTAAATATTATTAACCTCCTTTACTTCATATATATATATATATATATATATATATAAAAGTTAGTTATATTTTTGTAAAAGATAGATATAATTTCTTTTGGCAAATTTGGAAGCCTATTATTAGACACTAAAAAAGTCCCAACTTGTTTGTTTAAGGCTTTTATAGCCTAAAAATGAATATTTATAATCTGCCTATAAAATTTTCGTTCATTCCAGATATTATTATCATTCTTCTTTATAATCACTAAAAAATAATCCTTTATTTTTAATCATTAAGAATAATCACTCTAAAATTCTGCAAAAAAATACCTGCTTAGTGGTGTGTTTGGAGTAAAGAAATGAGAATGACAATTAAGAAAATGAATAATTATGAAGAGAATAATTATTCAGAAAACTGAGGATGTGTTTGGAAGAAAGAGAATGAGAATGATTATGGGAGGAATGAGAATTATGGGAGAGTGGGAAAGAAAATGATTATGGGAGAGAATGATTAATTGTGTTTTTTGTTAAATGAATGATTAATTATATTTGGGTCAAGAGAATGATAATGAGAAAAATAAAATAATGAATATAACGTGAGCAACAAATAGTTAAGAAGATAATAAAAAAATTATTACTGGAAGAATAGAAGTAGTTAGGAGGTGAATAAAAATATGGTTTTGAGAAAACATGATTACGGAGGGAAAGATTCATCGTCACTCAAACACAGATAATCATTCTTCTTCACATTCTTCCTATTTATTAATGGTGGTCCAAACTACCTAAACTAGTCAAATCTAAAAAATAATTAAAAATATAATCATTTTTAAAAAAATTTAGTGTATGAATAAATATTATGATGTACTTTGTTATAAAACAATATTTATAATATTGTATTAATAACAATATTTGCAAATATTTTAAAATTTATCAATATTTATAATTATTTTGTGAAAATAACATATTTATTATTATTTTTCATAATTATTTGTGTTGACGAATAAATAGAATAATTATGGAGTGAATGATTGTGGTCAATAAAATTAAAAGAAATAAAAATAAGAGACAGTAGTTCAAAAGTACAGCACTATTTGATTAAATATTATTTCATTTTTACTATTTGAATAAATTAAAAAAAGAGGGTGAGAGGAAAAAAAATACCTTGCATAAGGCCCAGTCTGCAGAATCAAAGAAGGCACGTTCATGGTCCTAATATATACCAAATTATGTAACAGAATGTCACAAACATAAATTATGTATGCTGGTGATTTTTTTTTTTTTTTTAAATTATTGGTGAAACCACTCATTTAATTAAAATAAAAAACGTGGTTTAGTTCTTCTAACTTAGGATTAATTCTATTTTTATAATTATATTCTTACAATAAGTTTCTCCTTAATTTTTTCTTAACAATAAATTAATACTTTCTAGTTTTTATTAGTTTTATTAATATGTTCACTTGGTTTTTTTTAATACTAAAAAATATAATAAACTTCAAATTATACGACTAAATTGTATTAATCTCTAAATTATTACCTTTGAAATCAATGGCTTTTTCTTGGGAGCAAGTCCTCCATATTTGTTACTCGTTTCCGTCGTTGCTTCCTGTATTTATTTTATTTTATACCATAAAAAACCTCATTGACATTTCTTAAGCTAACCACCATAAATATGAATAGAAGTATCGAACAAAATTTCTCTAGACATGAAGGTGTGAGTAGATAGTCCTATATTTTATGTATGTGGCGTATTACGAGTCACGCAAATAATTTATTTATTTTGACTTTTTTTTTTGTAAAATAAATTGAGAAAAACTTGCCTCTTATAATTAAGGAGACAAGTCCTACCGAAGGGTGTTGGGTCACTATTTTGTGACACTAGATGATTCTCAAGTCACCCTTAAATATGGCTTGCCTCCTTAGTTAGAGACAATTTTTCTCAAATAAATTTTGTGGCACATATACAAAATGTAGGCTTCTCCAATACGAGGGAAGTTTTACGGTATGAATATATTTTAAAATTTATATTTTGGAATATACTTTTTTATGGAGAATATTCCTTTAGAAATTATTAAAAAAAAAAAGAAAAATCAAAACAAACAAAATTTCCGTGACTTTAACGTAAAGGAAACACATTCTTTAGTGTAAGGAAGGAACGTTTTTGCTTCAAGGAGAAAAGGCTCTTCATATCCGTTTTTCAGAGTCAATATTGCCATTTCTTTTGATATACAAAATTATTACAAATCATTGTCGTACATCTATTTGGTCCATCAATTTTGGACAAATTCCCTTTAGACAACAATATGATATTTGTTATAGGACAAATATTTTTTGAGATATCTGGCAAAGCCTAGAACTTCTCGAATGACACTCGAAACGATTTTGGCTCCTTCGGGGGTCGGCCAAAGGAGGATTTAATCCTTAGAGGGTCGGCTAGGGAGGCTTAACCCTCGGGGGTCAGCCAAACCCCTTCTGGTCCCCTCCCCCGTGGGTCGGCCAAAGGAGAGGCCTTGACCCCCAGAGGGTCGGGCCAGGGAAGCTTTGACCTTCGGGGGTCAGCCAAGCCCTTTCTAGCCCCCCTGGGAGTCGGCCAGGAGTTACGCCGAGAGGGCCAAGACCCTCCTTAAGAGGCGAGCCGTGGAGGCGAGGACCCGTAAGGTGAGTTACACCGAGAAGGCCATACCCCTAAAGGGTTAGTCGTGGAGGTGAGAACCTGTAAAGGTTGACCGAGTCCTAGTAACTTCCAAGTCAAGACCCTTATACCTCAAAGGATAACAGTCAGGAGTTACACCGGTATTCATTCCTGGCTAAATAGCGGACGTTTCTAACAACTAACCATTAACCCACCACTAAATCAGCTGCAGCAGTTACAAGAATAGCTGCTATAAAAAAATCAGAGCATCCTCCATTTCAAGCTAAGTTGAACTACGCTGGCAATCTCTGTAAGTTGTTCTAAGTCCCAACGTACCCTAAAATACCTTCCTAAAGCTTTTACTGACTTAGTCATCGAAGGCTCTAATATGGCTCACACCACACCGGTCTACTTAAATTTTTTTTCATTTTGTAGGCTTCTCGTCCTCGGTAATACAAATTATACTGTTGATATCTGTTAATCATTTTTTGGCATCAACAATATTTAATCAATCTTTAAATTTCTTTTTTTGAATTTTACAAAATTAGAGCGAAGAATTCGAAGTCAAAAGCTTGCCAATGATATACACCAATGTATTGATCTACTACCTATTTGACAAATCTTTAAACTTTTAAATTTATATAGAACCTACCTGTTTATCTAAATTTACATGTTCTATATGTTTTTCGAATTTTTCAAGAAGCATCAATTAATATGTTATTGACTTATTTATCAATTTTTAAAATTTATAGAGCTAATCTACATAAACCATGTCAACAAAAGTAAAATAGTAACTCGACTGTATTGGTGTAAATAAATGTCATAATTTCGAGTTTTCAACCGTGTAAACTATTTTTTTTACACAAATGTAAATTCTAAAAATTTTAAAGATTTATTTAACAATATTTGTGACGAAAAATTTGAACCGTTTTATTCGTCATGCCGCTGCAATTATGCTTTGATTGGCGTTCTATTAGACCTTAGTTTAATCTTATTCGGATACAATTACGAAGAATTATGGACTTAAATCTATAATTCAGCCAAGAAAGTAATGATAAATGCACCAAAATTATGTGAATAATTGAATTCAAAAAAAAATAAAAATAAATAATCATTTCACTCTACCGACAAACTCAAAGAAAGTTAAAATAAATTTATATTAAAAATAATAATAATAAGAAGAAGAAGAAGAAGGATAAAAATGATCAAAATTTGAAAAGCATGCATGTGGGTGTGTGCCCTTTGAAAGAGTTAATATTCAGGAAATATATATATATATATATATATAAAATCATGAACAAATTGTTTTTGTTTTTTCTAAAATAATTTGTAGCTAATTTTTGGTATGAAATAAGAATGAAATTGTTAGGAATCATCCTAGTGTATCTACATTAAAAATAAAAATAAAATAAAAAAACACATCGTTTCCAAATTAATTAAAATGGGCAAATGTACATTAGAAAAAAAATTATGATATAGTATAAAAAAAAAATTATGATATAGTATTTAGAATAAAATAAGATGTTGATACATGTTTTCTTAATTTGAATATTTGAAGATTACGAGATTCGAATCTATAACATTCGAGTACTAAATTGTAAATGATAGTATCAAAATTCTTTCACAAAACATGCTTTTTCATAAAACAATTTCATATATATATATATATATATATATATATATATTTCACTCCTAATTGATTTTTTTTTAAAGGCATATTATTAATACCCAAATAGTAGAATAAAATGCAGAGTAAAAAACAACTCAATCAATATTTTAAATAAATAAATCTTAAACGTAAATCATGGTTAAATTTCATTTATTAATATTTATGTTTTGAAAAATTAAGTCGTGTATTAAATTTTATAAAATAATTTTAAAAGTTTATTTTAAAATTTGTTCAAGAACTTTCATATTTGGTGGTGGCGCAGTTGATTGAAGACTTGGGCTCGAAAGACATGGTTACTCAGCTGTACTGTGAAATATCTGTCTCAAAAAAAAAAAAAACTTTGGTGTTCATTTATTATTATGAAAACTTAAAAGGAAAATACTTAATTTTACAAGCAATAAAAAAAAAAAAAAAAAAAAAAAAAACCAAAGCCACGGAAAATTCATTGGCCGTCATGTATTTGGCATTTTCGCTTAAACAAAAATGGAAATGAATTATGGTAATAATAATAATGATAATAATAATAATAAATAAATATAGATAAAACAGAGTTGTAAAAATAAATAGAAAAGAAAAAGAAAATGTACCTGGTTTTGACGGAAGGGGAAGTAAGTTTCTGGGCCGTTGCTCTGATGACCCGCCATATGCAAACTCTAATTACCTAAACCAAAAAATAAAAATAAAAATAAATTAAATAAATAAATAAAGCGGCGCCTTATTAGGTTAATTAGAAAAAGAAGGAAGAAATTAATTGAAGCAATTCACAGACAGAGAAATTACGAAACTCGATTCGGCTCTGAAATCAAATTAATTATAATTTGATCGACGAATCGAATGATTCGGTCGAGGCTTGTGATGAAAAATGAAACGGAAGAATGAAATTAAACGAGAGAGAGAGAGAGAGAGAGATACACCTTAAGAGAGAGAGAGAGAGAGAGAGAGAGAGAGAGAGAGAGAGAGAGAGATACCTTAAGAGAGAGCTCGAGAGGATGGAAATGGAGAAAATGGATAGAGAGAAATGTGAATGATAACCGGCGGTTGAGTAAAGAGGATGATGCCTCACACCAATTTGCGCCCTCTATCAATTATATTTAAATGTTTTTTACACCAAAATTCGTCCCCTAAATTTTAACTTTCCTCTACATATAAATTAAGGTGAAATTCCATTTTTTGCCCTTCAATTTTAACATTCCTATCATTTTGGTTCTTAATTTTTTAAAAAATAAAAAATAATTTTAGCCATTCAATTTTGAGATTTGTTTCATTTTAATGAATTTCAAAAAATTTTAATTTTAATTTTTTTTAACACCATATAATTGGACCAGGTATAAAATTTAAATCAATTTTGATCGAAATTGGTTCAATAATAATAATAATAATATAAATACAAAAAATATATATATATATATATACAAGGTGATTGTTTTTTAAAGAAAAAATAATAAAATAAATTTTAAGAACCAATTTTTAATTTTTTGAAAGTTCAAGATTTAAAAAGAACAAATCTTTTTATGAACTAAAATTTGACATTTAAAAGTTCAAAAACTAAAATGGAATAAATCTCGAAATTCAATAAAAAAATTGGACTATTAAAATTTTAAAGACCAAAATCAGACAACTGATAAAAGTTTAGAGATCAAAATGATATAATTTAGTGTTTATAGTTAAAAAAATATTATAATTTAATCTCTATATATCTAATTTAAAAAATCATAACTAGTTTTATGATTATGATAAAATCTAAAATATAATCATTGTCGTCTGCAATTGCTGCCAAGTTAAATACGAGGAAATTTACTATTTATGTGTGAATAATAGTTTTTTTTTTTTGTTCAAATGCTCACTTAACTTTGTAGACACTCTGTCGTGCTCGGGAGACTCCGGGTAGCGACTTTTTGGGTCCCACGACATCAACTAGGAGACTCTTCTATGATCATAGGGCCATCGAGCTCGGTGGCACGAGCTCTCAAAAGTTGAGATACTTCCCTTTAATTGCTATGGCTTTCTGAAACTTGTTTTATCATTACATGTTAGCGTCTATCTATATATACATGTGTGCCCTGTGTGGGGGTCTCTTACTAGATTTCATGACTCGCCCCTTCATTTTATGTTGGTAATGACTTCCATCCACAGGTGCAAGTTTATACAAGGATGATTGAACGAGGCAACTAGACGACCATAGGAGAACGACTAATTAGTAGAAACATGAATTATGTCCAAACCGATGTAAAAAAAAAAAGCATAATCATGAATTTCTCAAGAATTGAGATTTATTTTGAAAATGGGGACTGGAAAGTCATTTTTCGACTCTGTCTCCGTAGACATCTAGGAACAACTAAAAAAAAGAGTAAATTTGTGATTGATGTGATGTAATGTAAGTGAAACGATAAGTACATATCATATATATCTGTCCTCTTCGATTTTTTTCTCATTACCTTAAACATGTCTCTCGAGATATTGAATTTAGTATAAAATAAATATATTTGGGTCAAATTATTTCCATTATAATATCAAATTGTCGGTCTTTAAAAAGAAAAATAGTTATTAGTACATGGTGTTTGACTCCATAATCTAATATTTGTCTAATATTTCAAACAAAAATAATAATAATTTGTCAACGAAAGATTAGTCTATAAGCCGCCCAATTTTCTCTCGCGTGAAACCTGTGGACGACACGTTGGAATTTTGAAAGCAATAGGATTTTGATTTTGATTTTATTTTTCATTTTCATTTTTTGAAATATTTAAATGTTAAATTTCATTCAACTTGAATTAGCTGCAAAGAGGAAATATATGAGCTTATCTTAACAATAAATTATTTTCTTTATTAACATTTTATTTAGTAGAGGACCTCACTCTCAAAAATAAAATAATAAAAATAATAAACTTTTTTTTCTTCTTTTTTTTCTCTTGTATTTTTTTTTTTTTTGAAATTTAAAAAAAAAAAATTAAGGTCATGATTTGATGCAATGATAAAAGGATATAACTGATTTTTCTGGCTTTTCAGTAAATATATATATATATATTACATAAAAATCAAATTTTGAAAAAATTAAATTTTAGATAATTTTATTTTTATAGATAATATCTAAAATATCTGCTCATATTAGATATTAAATTTAATAAATTTTGAATATTTGAACCGATACTAGGACTTTCCCTCAAGTTGTAATAGGTAAATAACACATGACAGCTCCACGCAACGACTCGTCAAATTTTTGTTGAACAGAACATATCTCTAATATATCATTGTACTTCATAAATCATATAGATTTTACAAGTTATCAAATTGTTGTTGATCAGACCGCCGATCATAGTATATATGACAATAAATATATAATTTAGTATCATATCATGAAAAAATCAAACTTTTCAATTACTTTCAACAAATATGTGTATGAATCTTGAAAATTCTACCAAATTTTAAATTATAATTCAACAAATACCATAAATATCTATTAATATTTAAATTTTAAATAAAATTAATTATGTTCATAACAAAAAGTCTACTCAATTTTACAGTTAAAAAAACTATATTATTAATAATAATAACATTCTTATTTGTGGGCATGGAAAAACGTAATAAAATTAAGGGCGCGTATGATTTAAAAAAATTAGAAATTAGTCTAAAAATTTATAATTTAGTCTGTATAGTTTGAAAAATTTACAATTTAGTCCATGTAGTTAAAAAAATTTACAATTTAATAAAAACTAAAAATAGTCGGTGAATAAAATTGGTATGAGTTAGTTATTTTTGTGTTTCGTGATGACAGCGAGATAAGTAATTAAGTTGACAAAAAAACTTATACGTAATTCAAACTATACGGACTGAAGTCTATATTTCTTTCGATCATAAGAACTAAAGTCTAACTTTCTTTGAATTATACGATTAAAGTTGAACATTCACCGAGATTGTTTAGGGCGCGTTTGGATGACGGGAAGGGATGGGATGAGATGGGATGGGATGAGAAGTGTTATTAAAATGGTGTTTGGTGGGGTGAGAAGTGTTATTAAAATGGTGTTTGGTGGGGTGGGTTGTGGTGGG
>JBBMEG010000004.1:11454735-11477233 GCA_037832605.1 Cyclanthera cordifolia
AATAATTGAAAAATAGTGATTTGGCCGTCAAACGACGAGCAATGAAGAACTTTGCAATCCGACGACGCTATCTCCAGCCATAGGCGACCGACAACTGATGACTCCTTTTCCGGCAGCGACGAAGATTTCAACCGCTGCGACCATCTTCTCCGGTCGTCCGTTGCTGTCGTCTTGCCCAATTGTTTTGTGCGTTCCAATCTACTAATGGAAACAAAAATAAATAAATAATAATATTAGTGGCTGAAGAATGATATACAGAGGATTATTAAAAAGCAAAATGAATATTAAATAAATAAATATTTGTGAAATTTAAATTAACTTTAGATACATAAAATTTATTTCAAGTTATCTATAACAAAATTTCTTATTTTATTTTATAATTATGGTAATTTCATAAAAATAATTTCATTTTATTGAAAATTAAAATTTAAAATAAAATGATTTTTAGAAAACAAAAAACTGTTATTAAACACAAATTCAGAAAACAGTTATCAAACACGCAAAATTTTGGTTTAAAAAAAAAACTAAAACTAAAAATAAAATGATCAAAGGGAACCAAAATTGTTTAGTTGGAGAGTAAAATCGCATTTAAGAGTAATGAGCTTGAAATTAAATAGATGATATAAAGAGTGACAAATAGAGGTCCACGAAGTAAAAATGGTATTTCTTTTCTGAAATATCTCTCAAATTTAACATTAATTGAGCTTTTAGGTAAAATTTGACGGATATAATAGATTAAATTGAAATTTTAAGAGTGTTATTATTACAAAATCGTTTAGTTATGAGTACTTCGTATAACTTTTCATAAATAAACAATCTCTATTATCTTTATTCATATTTTATTATCTCTTGTATTTAAATCAATTTTTATCAGTGAAAAAAGCAGTAGTTCAACAATATCAGTTAATGTCGAAGGACCATGAGATCACAGATTCGAATTCCTTATCCAATTGTTGCAATCAGTGCACATACGTTTCGATTCTTAAAAAATCAAGCAATAAATTTTGCATTTTTAGGGGTCGTTTGAGTCACTATTGATAAATGAGAAATATGAGAAGGGAATGATTTTCAGCGTTTGGGCCACCGAGATCATTTCTCCCATAATTACGTTTTAAAATTACATTTTTATTCTTTTTCTAACTACTTTACATATAGGTTTCGAACGTAGAATCTTAAGAGAGCACACCTCTCGGGCCAAATTTGCAACTAACTACGCCACCTCCTTGGGGACATATATAGCTTAATTTTAAATCAAATTGATGTATTTTGTATTTTTACATATCTATGGGTTGAGTTGAACTTATGAGTTGAATTGTTTTATAATACATAAAGTCAAATGAATTGGTAGATTGACCAACTAGCACTCATAACTTGAATGACTGCATCAATTTTAGATTTCAATACAGATTAATTGATTATTATTGTATGGATGTAGAATAAATTTATAAAATAAAATAAGTATAAATGTACACTAAAAAATACACAATTACTAAAATTAAATATTATTGAAATGTGCAGATACATTTGTTTGATTTTAACTAAGTTTATGTAATAAGTGAATAAATAAAAAACTTTTTTTTAAGATTTTTTTTGATTAAAGAAATAACTTTTGAATATATTTTTTTAAATAACAAAATTCGAAAAATAAATTTAGTTTTTGAAATTCCTAACAAAAAAAAACAAAACAAAACTAACGTTTTCATTTTATCCACCTCATCACTTCGCAAACCAACTTCTTCTGTGCGAATGTAGTAACCATGAAAAGAGTTTTCGCCGGTTCTATCTCTCTCGACTGTGCCTGATTACTCTCCGTTGTATCCATTAACGTATCTCTACGAATCGTAATCGGTTGAGGTGCATTTCCAGGAGAAAGGTAGAGATTACAGCTTGAAGAATAGAGAAAAGGTCAGCTAATTTCTACTCTGTATGAGGATTGGCTCTGAAATCTTCCTGTTTATGCTTTTGATTCTGGATTCTCATTGCTCGAATTCTGAAATTCTGCTCTATTTTAGACTTATTCTGTTAACAAAATCAAGAAACTAGGTTTTTATCGATTGACTCGCTCGGTTGTTTGCCCTCAGTTTGGTGAATCGTTGATTGTTTTCTGCGTTCATTCTTTTGTGATTGAATTTTCGGACTGTTTTAGTTTCTTTGAAAGGTGTAGGTATATGAAGTTTAAAACGATTAATCGATTTCATTTTCATCAAATTGGATTAAGAATCTGTTAGTTTGTGGCTAAGATGAGATGGTATCGTTGTGTGTTCATCGAGGAATGCAACGGACAACTAGCATTTCGAGGACTAAGAAATAGAGAGCAGCCAGAAGAAGAAAGCAATGTTTAATTGATCCTACTCTTTAGTTTTAGGTTTTGGCGTCGAAATCTTTATTGTTTAAATTTTGGATTCTAGAATCTCATTGTTTGATTTCTTCGATCCCGCTCTATTTTAGGTTAGTTTTGTAAACAGGAAAAAGAATTACTAATCTTATTCGATTAGCTCGCTCGTTTTTTTTTTGTTAACTTTACCTTGAGTTTTGTTTGTAGCTTTCTAATATTTTTCTGCATTCCTTCGTTTTCTTTTTAATTCTAGGGACGCTTTAATTCCTTTGAAAATGTAATTAGAACAAGTGGACGTCATTTCCGTCGATTGATGCATCATTAGAGCCATTCATCAAGAAAAACGAAGCACGTTTAACTCCCGATTTGTCTCATCTTTGACTTTGTTTTCGTTCATTTGTTCGTTGATTGTTTGAAAGGTTAAGTCTAATGAAATTTCGGGATTCAATTCAATTTTGACAGTTGATGAACAGAATTGCGAGTTGTCGTCTTCTAAATCCTTTCTAAACAACGGCTTGTAAATGCAGATGGATAGGTGGACAGAACTGTCGGTTACTATATCCTATCTTGTTTCTGCACCCCAACTGTGTTGAATTTACCTCCATTTTCATAAAAGAAAATGGGAGCCGAGAAAGAAGGTTTTCAAAGTGCTGGAAGTATTGTTGGAGGATTCTTCCCGTTGTTTGATTGGACTTCTAAATCACGAAAGAGATTGTTCTCCAACAAACCGGATGTCCAAGGTACTGTATGAATTTCTCTACTGGAAGAGCATACAGAAAGCTCTCTATTACTTGTGTTATCACACTGTTGTGTATATTATGTTGTTCTTGAACTGCATTTTTGCTTCTCTTCATATAGAGCGTTCGAAACAATGGAATATAAGTGCTGGAAACTCACCATTGACACAGACTCATCTGGTGAGTTTAACAGTGTTTGTATTTCGATTTATTTTCCATTTGTCTAGATTTATGATTTTCTCATTTGAATATTTCAGATAGGTTTGGATGAATGTGAAGCAAGGCAAAGTATTAAAGAAGATAGTGATTATAGTTGTTCTTCATTGGTCGCCGGGGATGAAGGATGCGGAGTTGAGGCTCCCGGAGTAGTTGCTAGACTCATGGGATTAGATTCATTACCATCATCCCATTTTCCGGGTACAAACTTTACCTCATTATTTGATACTCAATCCCTTCAAGAAGATCCAGCCATGGGCATAGGGAAAGTTCAATTACCGTAATGACTGCCCAGTCATGTTCTCTGGTAATTTGCCTGATCTGATTGATGACCGTTCTGCTGCCTCTTCAAGGAAACCGTCGGGACCAAAGCCCCAACCTCAGAAGACTCTGAGCAGACCGATAGTAAAATTCCAAACAGAAATCCTCCCTCCTAAATCAGCCAAATCAATTCCAATTACTCACCATAAGCTTCTGTCCCCAATCAAGAGTCCTGCTTTCGTTCCGAGTAAGAATGCTGCTCACATAATGGAAGCTGCTGCAAGAATAATAATAGATTCTGGACCTCCAGCAACCTCCAGGAATAAGATGTCATTCATTGGATCTTCTTCAGCACCCTTGAAATTGCAAGCTACAAAAGAAAAGATAGATATACCACAAAAACTTCTTTCAGCTAGGTCCTCTTCAGTTAGCTTGAAGGTCAAAGAGTTAAAAGAGAAAGCAGAATCCTCTCATAATTCCGCTGGGTTTCTCTAAACTCCTTCTAGAAAGCCTTTTGAATCAAATGCTTCCAAGCTTTTGAAGGGACAATCTATGAACAGAAGCTGGGGTGGACCTCAAGATTCATCATCATTCAAGGTTTTACCCGCTGTGGATTGTAATTCCAAGAACAAAGGAAAATCCATATCACTTGTAATCCAAGCAAAAGTTAATGTTCAAAGAAGAGAAAATGTGAATATCAATAGCCATAGAAATTTTACTGGCCAGAAACAACAGTCTGATGTCAAAACAAGCCAGCCCTTGAAGACACAGGCAAGCACTCAGAAATATCTGCATGTGCAATCCTCTATTTGCAATGCTTCGAATAATCATCCTCTCAAGCAGAATAACCTGAAACAAAACTGCCATATTGACAGGGTAAAATTACCATTGAAGAACTCGAACTCTAAAACCCAGAGCAAGAAACCGCTTACTGGAGATTCATACTTTGGATGTGGAAGAAATTCAGGAAGAATTGGCGACAGCTCGAAAGCTGGTGCCAGGATGTTGGGCTTAGAAATATCTGACGTGAATACAAACGACTTGCATTCTAATGCAAGAAATTTCCCTACGAAGAAACGATCAATCGAAAGGGAACAATGCTTTGATAAGAAACTGGGCACCAACAATATGTTAACTGACAAAATCCCGATGTCAGTTCATTCAGATTCAAATAATATGGTCGACAGATATACAAGTAGGTTAGCTCAAGAATGCAGAAAAAAGGGGACAGATATTGTTTCTTTTACATTTACTGCCCCACTTACAAGGAATGTGTCTGGATGTGACACCTCTGGGCATTCTGACTCAAAAGTTAGCCCAGATAGTTTGAAATTATCCTCAATAGAGTGCAATGTAATTGGAGAAAATGCCTTAAGTGCACTTTTAGAGCTGAAGTTGAGAGAATTAATGAATAAGGTCGAGTCCTTCCCTAGCTTTGAATCCATCGCTGGAGAATCTGAGAGTTCCTGTTTATTGACTTCACCCTCTCTTGATACACTCGATACGATGTTGTCGAAGTTGAATGATAGGAACCAACACAGTCATGTTCACAGCAAGCTGTCTGACCAATATAATTTTGATTATTCTTCTACTGTTTTTTCGTCAGAAGGATTAAAACATGAATTCCCGGTATGCGTACTTTGTTCTCAACTTTCTAAGGATGTCTTTGTTAATTTCATTCAATATTCCACGTTTATCTAAAATTATTCATGCAATTTTTCTGCATCAGATGTTATGTTTTATTAGTAGGATTTTCCATTTTAGAACCTTGATGGGTCTTACTTTCAAATGTCATTTATATGCTAAATATCATCAGTTGGTTCCTGGGTTTGAAGAATATAGCAGTAATAGTATTGATGCTGACAATGGGCAGTTGCTCAAAGCTCGACAGCCGAGTCCCGTCTCTATTCTGGAACATTCCTTTTCATCTGAAAGCTGCGATTCATCAGATTGTATAAGCAGAGACGGTAGATGATTTTTTTTTATCAAGTAGAGTTTACTTTTATTTGCATTTATACGTCACTAAAATGTATATTAATTTAACAGAAAACAAGTTATGTTCTTCAGTTCAAGGCCAAGATGTTATTGGCGTAAGTTTCTCAAATCCAAATCCAGTTGAAGATGATATAGAGTTGCTAGACTCTGCATCCTCGATTACCGATGAAGCTCCAACAACTAAGCTCAACGGCTCATTAATCTCAAGAGGAGGTACTACAGGGCATAGCGAGTGGGAACTTGAATACATAAAGAACATAATCTGCAATGTGGAGTTGATGTTTAACGACTACGTATCGGGACGTTCCTATGAAGCATAAATCCCTATCTATTCAATGTTTTAGAGAATCAAAACAAATGCTTGGGACAAATCCATGGTGAATCGAGAGTTAAACAGAAGGCATTGTTCGATTGTGTTTGTGAATGTTTGGACTTGAGATGCAGACAATATGTGGGAGGAGGGTATAAAATGTGGGAGAAAGGGGTGGGAGTTTTGAGAAGAAAAGAACAGTTAGCTAAGGAGATTTGGAAGGAGATTTATGATTGGAGAGGAATGGGAGATTGTATGGTGGATGAATTAGTAGACAAGGACATGGGTTGCTGGTATGGAAAATGGTTGGACTTTGAAGTCGACAGTTTTGCAATCGGTATCGAAGTCGAATCTCAAATTCTTGATTCTTTAATTGAAGATGTGCTTGCTGATATTGCAATTCCTTCAACCGAAGGTGCAAAGCATGAGACTGTATAGGAGAAGGGGAGGAAAACGAAGCAAGTCAACCACATTTTCCAGGTACTCTTCTGGCCTCTATACTAAAGTTGCATGTTGAAATGTTTTTCTGTTTTGGAATTCAAATTATTATATAATCTTTCAAGCGATTGTGCTCTTAAAACTCATTAACACGTGCACAATAGGATTCCTGAACCAAACCATAGGCCTAAACCACCTTTGTACGTATACCAGCCATTATCATAGTACTACAATTTTGTTTGTATTCTCGCTTCTTCTTCTTAGTTAGGACATATCATAGGCCTGAAAAATTATTGAGAATGCACGTGCTTTTGTTTTCCTTTTGTTTGGCTTCCTACCTGTAGAAACGTTTTTTTTTTTCAATAACTGGAAAATTGGGGTGCCATCTTAGACTGGCTATATAAGTATAGATAGTTGATATATAACTTAGATAGTTGATCTTACTGCATATTTGAGACACGTGAATGTCTCATGACTGGTAAATAAAAGAAATTTACAATGATGCTCATTAGCCGAATTTGAACCTAAAACATGTGCAAGTTGTTTGGAGCAACAGATGCAGAATGATTTACAGGGAGAATGAGAATACGATAGAAAATACAAAACAAAATGATAATATGTATTCAGGGTAAAGAGAATTATTATGGTAGAATCGTTTTTACTTGTGTTTGAAGTATAGGATATGATTATGATATGAGGGAAAAATTATCCTGTAGTTTAGGGTACTTACAGTGTTTTAAAAAGTCCAAAGACACATTAAGGCGCAACGGTCCTCTGGGGCCTGAAGCACAAGGCGCACCTTAAGGCGCGAACTTTTTAACTTATGGCGCATTATATAAAAAGATATTAAAAATATATATCTAGGAATATATGCACAATCAAAACACTTTTCATGAAGAAAAATAAAGTTTTAACCAAGAATACTGGACAAAACAAATATAAGATTCAAATATTAACCTTCATTTCATTAGAAGAAATGAAGTTTAATTGAAGAAAATATATAAATCATGTATAAACTTAACTATAAACTTAACTATAAACCTTCATTTCATAGAAAAAAATGAAGTTTGAATAAAAAATGATATATAAACACGCATAGTGATTCAAGACATTTTGATACTTTAAAAAACTTATTTCCCGCTACGAATGACCTAGTACGGGGATCTTGCTGCACCTAGGCGCGCACCTGAGTGCGCCTAGGTGCGCCTTTTATAACACTAGGTTCTTGGATGATAATGATGAGAAAATATATGAATAAGATGAATAATGATCATGGAAAGAATGATGGTTAGAATATGTGAAAGAGCCGGCAACCAATCAACCCAATACTACTTACGAACCCAACTCAAACCCTAATTGTCTTAATTATGTTTAGGTTGGGTTGGATCAGTTCTCAAGTTGATCAAATATTTTACTGGTTCAACCTACTCTGATTCAAATTAAGAATAATATTGTACTTATGTGTCCAAAAAAAATCCTCTAATCCAACAATCATCTATACCTCTAATTAAGCAATAAATTGAATTATTCTTCATCTGGGCTTATCTTAGAGACCCTAACCCCACCAGTAAGGCAGATTGCGGGCTTATCTTAGAGACCCTAACCCCACCAGTAAGGCAGATTGCGGCGAAAGAGCAAAACTTGGTGTGTTCAGTTTTGATAAAATAGAGTTGAGTGGAAGAGTTATTAGTAGTTTGAATAATTAACCATTTGTTTGGAGATTGATGTTAGTAGTTGTTAAATAATTAATTGTTTTTTTAGGGAAGGATAGTAGTAGTGAATGAGTGATACGTTTGGTAAAAGTTTGATGAGGGTTGTTTTTACTCTCAAATACAAAGTGTGATTTAGGAAGAGAAATAGTTTACCTCTTCTTTTTCACCAAAAACAAACATAACCTTACTTGCCAAATTTCTAAGGAAGAATCGTTAATCAAAAATTGAAAATCATCGTATGTTATTAATATATATATATATATATATATATATACCAAAATAACTTGTCGTATAACTTAATCATTTCTTTCTCATCAGTATTTTAATGCATTTTTACATTCTAATCTAACTTATATCACATAAATATTCTTACACGTGTGGAAATTATGTAACATAATACTTCCTGAGAAGTGGGTAAGCTTTACTGAGAAATTGTTGTCGACTAGGAAAGTCACAGGTCATTTTCGTGGAGAAATCAAAACTCCCATTTCTTTTCTCAGTACAGAACTGACCTTTATTACATATTAAAGTCGAGAGAGAAGAAAAAAAAAAGTGCCTATAGAAACAATTTATAAAAGTAAAAGCCAAATTTTCAACGACATTCTTCTCCTATTCCATTGGTATTACTATTAGCCCAAAACCTGGAAGAAGGGTCAATAAAATTCTGAGTTAAAATTTCATCATTTTCCCAGTCCCAATTGAACCATTCATTACTGAAATTGGTATAGATTGACGAAGGCCAAGCAGAAGAAGAAGAGGAAGAATAGTACAGATCCTCTATCTCTAGATTTGAACTCCAAACACTATTTTCTCTCTCTTCGCTTCCATTGTCTCTCTTCTCAGCATCAACCGGTTCATTTGAACCCAGCTCCCAACTTTCTTCCTTCACAATTGCATTATTAATTTCTGCCTTTTTCTCCACATCGCTTTTACTCGGTTCCTTTTCTTCTTTGGCTGCGGAATTAGATTGAGAAGTTTTTTTCTTGTTCTTCTTGAGTGTGGCTGATTTGTTTGGTCGGCCTCGGCGGCTGCTTCTCTTCGAAAGGCCACAATTTCCGGCGGCGGGGGTGTGAATTTTTTTACTCAAATGAGAATTCCAGTAGTTTTTTATTTCGTTATCTGTTCGTCCGGGTAAGTGTCCTGCAATTAGTGACCATCTACAACAATACATAAATGCATCAGCACCAAACAGTATGGGGGTGATTGTATGGAGGTTTCAAAGAATTATTATAAATGAATTTCATAATCATCCTTTATATAATTTGGTTTAAATGATCTATTATTATAATTCATCTTCCAAAATCACTGTAAATAAAATGAGATGACACAACTACTTTCAAATAAATTAGAGCTAAAACATTAATCTTTAAGATCAAACTCATGACGTAAATATTGAACTGAATTACCATCATATAATGAAAACAACGCATTACTTAATTTCGGTGATATATATATATATTAAACACTTTTTAAATTCATATTATACTTAATTTTGAAGCGAACTTTATCCTTTTGAATAAAATGTAAATAAAAGAATTAAAAGCCTAAAAATTAAAACACTAAAATTAATTTTCAGTAACTGAAAATATGTTTAGAGTAGTTTTAAAACATGAAAAATTAGCATCTATTTCAAAATCATAACTTTAGGCAACATCAATATTAATATCAAAAAAAGAGGCCAATAATATAAGAAAATGAGCTAAATTAAAGCGAAGATATATGGCAGCAGTTATTTTGCATTTAAGTCCTAGACTTCTAGATGGATTTACTGTGCTACTAATTAATCAAGAGAGCGGCCCACTCTTCTTTAATGAGCTGGCTTCCATGAATGAACTGACCACTAAAAGGCCGCACGTGGAAAATTGAAATAATACAAATAATAATAAATAAGTTCAAATACCAATTGGTTTAGGTCCCTTTGGTTTTTCTTTAATTTTAGTCTCTCAAGAGTTTGTTCCTTTTTTGTTAATAACTTTTAAAGGTTATATTTTAGTTCAAAGACTTCCATAACAGTTAAAAATTGGACTTTAAATTAATATTAAATAAAATTGATTAAATATTATTAATAATTTTGATACAAGTAAATAAAATATATGTACATATTTCTAAAGTATGTAAGAAAATATGATATATTTTTTAGAAAAAAGTTAACAAAAAAATGAATTTAAATAAGGACCAAATTTAACTTTTTCGTAAAATTTAAAGATTATAATTGAACTTTAAAAAGTTTTGAGATCAAATGGTAAACAAATTTGAAAATTCAAAAATTTAAATGAAAAAAATTAAAAATTTAGATACTAAAATAGAATATATGAAAATGTATCAACAAAATAAAAAAAAAAAATTTAAAGACCCGAAATGATATTTTAAACTAATAAATAATTACCCACCCGTTAAATATAAAACCAGAATGTGAAAACTTGTAATTAAGTTTTTGTTATTATAAACGAGAGGGGTGATGAGACACGTAAGTGGAAAGAGCACGAAAGCGATGTCTCCTTTCTAGCTTCAGGCCCGTGATCCCCAACAAAAAGGTAAAATAAAATGACATTACATGTACAATGTGTTACACGTGGTCGTACATTTGAAACATAATTAATTTGATTATCTTTGTTACAGATGACAGACTGTAATTATGCAAGTGTAAAAAATAAAAGAAAACATTAGAGAGTATTAGCAATTTGCAACCAATCAATAGCTAATCTCGAGTGTTTTTTATTCATTATAAATAAATAATTATTTTGAGTGAATATAAAGAAAAAATGGTAATAATAGTTTATTTGTATAAAATTTTTAAAGAGTTGTTATAAAACTCGTTTATAAAATCTACATAATCACTCAAAACAAACGCAACTAATAGTTGAAGTAGCTTAACTAAAAATATATATATATATATATATATTGAAATATTATTTTCATTAGAATTTTATCAAAATTGAAAATAATAAAGATTACAGATGGGATAGGCTTTATTTATAGTGGTCACATTTGTATGAATATACAAAAAGTCAAAAAAACAGCTCCATAAAAATAAAATTAATTTAGCGAAAATAGTCTACAGAAAAGTAATATATGTTTCTGGTACATACTTCCAATTTCATTATAAGAAGTATATACATTTCTAATAAATACCAAACGGCTAACCTTCCATGTTCTTAACATTTCATAATTTTACTTCCAAACATAGTTCAAATTTTCTTTGATTTTCATATTGACACTACATAAATAATGACGTTTCAATAATGTTCCGAGCTATTTTATTCAGTTGTTTAATCAAGTTTGACTAAAATTCTTCAATACTTCTTAAAGACAAAATTCTTCAATGATGTAGGAAAAATTAATGAATCTGGATTCAGTATATACAAAACTATTACAAAATCACAATTGATATACGGAAAAAAATAACAAGAATAAAAGATCAAATGTGCCAAGTTATGATGATATGATGATCAAGAAGAGAACGATGTGGACAAACACAACAAGTAGAAGAAAACTTCAAATGAAAAAAAAAAAAAAAAAAAAAAAAAAAAGATAGAAAAAGTAGAAATCATAAACGAGAATCACAAAATGAGGAGAAAAGAAAAGTCCGAATGTGCCGAAGAAACTTATTATGATGATCAGGAAAAGAACGATGAAGACAGACAACAAAACAGGAAACAATTGCGACGGTTAAAATGAAAATCAAAAGAAAAAAGAAAATAAGATCACAGTAGAAGAGAGTAGAAAATAAATAGAATTACAAGTTCAAATGAAAACGATTGTGATGATTGATGATCAATAAGGAGACAAGAACACCAAAGCAAAACATCAGTTGTAAAGCTGCAAATTGATGATTAACTATTCAGATAGCTTTTGTTTGAAATGATATCTTTAATCGAGGAGCAAATTATGCTTGAAACTGCATTAATTCCATTCTTCGACGCTTTCATCGAAAATCCTAATTACGATAACGAAAAAAAATGAGAGAAAGTAGAGAGCAATAGAAACGAACCGATTGCCCAAAGTCGTGTGTAATTTGAGAATAATTTCATCTTCTTGAGGAGTAATATTCCCTCTCTTCAAATCCGTTCGCAAATAATTAATCCATCGCAACCTGCAACTCTTTCCGCATCTCAACAGCCCTAATTAAATTCGCGCGCGCGCGCACACGCATTCAGATCAATTCATAATCGCAGATAGAATCAGAAGTGACAAATTCAGAAGAAAAATTCAAAATCTCAAACAGAACAAGAGCAATCGCAGCACTTAATCGCACAAAAAAAGAAAATCAAAATCAATCTCACCAGCATTCTTCGGTAACGATCTCCACGAACCTTCACCGTTCACTTCGATATACTTCTTCAGTTTATCATCTTCCTCCGCCGTCCACCGGCCTCTTCTCATCCCTTCCTTCGCACAGCACGGCGTTCTCCCCATCCTCATGAACAAACACTGCCTGAAGGAGATCAACAAAACTCTCTCACTCTCTCTCTCTCACGCCTTATATAGAATCACTCTTTCATTTTCATCGTGGAAGATTTCTCTCTCTCTCTCTGTAAATTTTCTCTCTAAAATAGTGGAAATGCTCGTGAATGGCAGAGACGGCAGTAACCACAGTACGACTAAGCGCTAGCAACGAAAAATAGCTAAGCTAGCCGCTAGGAGTCTACATCTATATTATTTAACTTTTCAACACATATATATATATATTTATTTATTGCAAAATCAATTAAAAAAAGGAAAAATCTCGACTCTGTATTTTTCTTAGGTGACATCATCAGAAAACAATTTTTTTTAATAATTAAAAATATACATAATTTTGTTCCAAGTTTTTTTTTTTTTTTTTTTTTTTTTTTTTTTTTTTTTTTTGTGATGGTATGCAAATTCATGTCTAAGGTATATTTGTTTTTGTTTTTTTTTTTTTTTTTAGAAAATTATTACTTTAAGGCCGGGTTTTGCTATGCAAGTAAGGGAAGCGAAGGGAAGTGGTAGTAAGTATGTGTTTGAAGGGTAAGATTGAGAAGAGATAAAAGTTGAGGTTAGTTTATTTAGATGAAAATGAATAAAAATTAATTTGATGTGATTAATATTATTTTTTTATATAAACAAAATTGAAAATAATTAATATAATATATATTGTTGATTAGAAAAAAAAAAAAGAAAAAAAAAAGTGCATTTAACAATCCACCCTAACCCGACACCTCAGACATGCCCTAAAAAGTTACTAGTTCGTATTTAATTATCAAATAACTTCATCAAATTTCACATATTCGACTACTATTTACATCAGTTATCAAACAAATAAATTAATTGCATAATCGCTACTAACATCACTTCTCAAATAAGTATCCAATTATCATAATTCTTCAATTCCTCTCCACTTCATTCAATTCCAACAAAAAATAAACACACTTTTTTTTTGTATAAATTGAAAAATAGACCACAAACCTTAGCAAAGAGAAGAAGAAAAGGGGCTAGTGATCGTTAAGGTCATGTAATTTAATTTATTTCTAATTTGAGATGGGAGATTTCTCTACGTCAAAATATATCCATCTTAATTCTATTTTAAATTTTCGTTTAAAATGGTAAAAGCATTGGAGGCTATTTTATTTTGAAGTTTTCTTTCAAACGAAAAAAAATCCTTTGTCCCGCAGATAAGATGGTATACAAAATTAATGACATGTCCATATCTCATTGATTATCTTTTATGTCCATAAATTGACATCCACTCTAACAATCAATATTCACCCTTTATTATTTTGTATTAAATCGAAGAAAGACTCGCTAAAATTGAGTAAATATTAATACATCACTAGAATCAATATTCACCCTTTGTTACCAGATTTTTTCAACATCACCTATAAATAAAAAAAATTAAAAAAAAAAAATTAGACCATTGAAAAGTGTATCACAAAATAGTTATTCCTTTATATTTCCCATTCAATAATTACTTTTCTATGATGTAAAAAGAAAAAAAAAAGACAATTGATAAGTGTAATTCACATAATAGTTATTCCTTTATATTTCCCATTCAATAATTACTTTTCTATGGTGTTTCTCTTTTAATTTTTCTCTCATTTCCATTATAATTGGGCAAATGGGTTTGGTACTATGGACCATAAACTTTTGCGAATAATTAAGTATGAAATTGTGAAGCCCAATAAACGGCCACACTACGTGACACATTCTCCCACCGGTGATTTGTCAATTAACTAACTTCATTAATGAAACTCAACCAAAAAAGAAAAAAAGAAACTAATTTCATTATTGACGATTACCTAGTGTTACCCTACCCTTTAGCCACATGTAAATATTAGTTCCGTTCTTTTTCTTTTAAATCATAACTCTTAGTTAATACATTTAAAAAAAAAAAAAAAAAAACTCTTAGTGAATACTTAGACATAGCATCGTCATTAGTATTATTAGAAAAAGTTTCGGTGAGTTAAAACAAAACTAGAGTGAAAATTTAAACTCACAGTTTCTTAATAGCTAAACAATCTTGTTAGTATATTTCTTAGAAACTTGATGAGATGTTATAAAATATAGAGATAATTTGAATTTTTGAATTTAGTTTATATGTAAATTTATATTTATAATTAATGGTCAGAAAAGATTATATGTAAATTTAGTTTTTGAATTTTTATATGTGTAACCGTCTTTAAACCGTCAAAATGAGCATAATACAGCTAACACTAGTGATGATTTAACATCCACTCGGTAAATAGTTCGCCTTTTATAGAGTTTGTTATCCCCTTCTTCAACTTGTGCTAAAAAAAAACAGTAACTTCAGATTTAAAGTTCATTTCCTTTCCAAAAGAGAATAACTTTCCACTTTATATGTAATTGATCTCTATTTTAAATTAAGGGGAAATTATTTTTTTAAATTATTGACCAAATTTTTTAACAAGGTTGAAACTGTAAGGACTTGCTAAACAATTTGGTACATTAGGGCTTATTAAACACTTCTTATCCAACATTAAAATTACTAAGACATACTAGACATTTCGTTTTAAGTTCATAGATTTAGACACTTCCAATGTTTATAGAAGTGAGTAAACTATAATCTAATTAATCTAAAAAATAAATATAGATACTGATGGTAAATTATATAAAAGGCAAGTTCAATGTCTATTAAACATTAGAGTTTCAAAAAACCATTAACCAATTTGTAATTTAGACAAAAAAAAAAAAGGTAAACATCTAAGAACATTAATCCTTCAAATTTTTGGCTTATGAGTGGAGATTCAAAACTGTTAGGAAAAAAAAAAAAAAAAAAGATGATAGAGACGTATTAACCTTGAAATAATATCACATCAAGATTAATAAACAGAAACTGCACAGCATTAAAAAAGGAAAAAAAAAAGAAAAAAAAAAAGAAGTTATTATCTACATTATATAACTTAAAGCTATTCTCTCAACAAAGAGAAGCCTTAATCAGAGAGCTCTTCAGCACAATAATAGCAACAACCTGAAGTCTCCCAACAATGACACAGCCGAGGCAGAGTTTTCTTTTACCTATTTCATAGTGCTATACAAGTTCCATTAAATGGTGCCGGCAATCATAATCTTACCTCAGATCGATAACGTTGAACTTCGCATTAGGATTCATCAAAACATGAGAGCAGTGCTCATAGAGTGGACTCCCATCTTCAGGCTCCTCGTGGGGATGAAATCCACGCTGTTGGCAGTTTCGGATGACTGACACGCCGCCTGGATCGGACAGATGAAATATTCCATATGGACTGCAACAGAATAAAGACATGTTAGCAAACGATAGAAGGTCGGAGGATAGGAAAGAGCAAAACTACCAAAAGTTGAAGGAATGGATGGGGAAAACACCTTGATTCATCAGTAGGAGCCATGACAATTGCAATTGCTTCTGGTAGCATAATCTGAAGAAGCCAATTTTTCTTTAGAACATGAATAATAAATCGTGCAAATAGGCAAAACCACAAAAGCGTTTTGGATAAATTGTACAGGTTACAAGTCATATTTTCTTCTGAATAAATTAAAATAAAGATTGTTATGACAAAAAAAATTAGTAGAATTGTAACCTTACCTGATACGAGTAATGCGTGTGCAAATCCACAGATGACATAAAACAGGTTTGTGATGGATGTGTCTGAGAACCAAACATGAATCAGAGAGGTAAAACAGAAGTAACATATACGTACAGAAAAAATTGAACTATTTTTTCATCAATTATTCGAATCAACTTACACGTACCTCAACTAATTAAAAACAAGTTGTATCTCAAGATATGACTAAGAAATAGTTATAAAAAACAAAATGGCACAAAAACTCAGCATAACATCCTATCAAGAAAAAAATATTGCTTTTATCTCAACTGAATCTGATGAGTATTCTAAGGAGGTGTGTTTGAAAAATTGTTGAGTGATTAAAAATGAGGAGTTACTTTGAGTGATTATAAAGAAGAAAATGTTGAATGGCTCTTTTGGATGAGGTTTTTATAGAGTGAATATAAAATCTTATTTTTAATAGCTCATTAAAACTCTCAAACAAACACTTTCTAAGGTAACCATGAGAAAAGAGAAGATAAGCATGATAGACCCCACTAGTTAGAGTAGCTACTTAGTTAATAAGAGTTGGTTCATTAGTTAGAGTAGTTAGTTAGTTAACTAGAGTTGGTTAGGCTATGTGCCTGTATAAGCACTACCATAAGCCTTGTAATTGGATAGGAGTTGTATTGATATAAAGGGTTACTTAACGAGGAGATTAGAAAGTTCTCAAAACCTCATTATTGAATAAATACCAAGACAGGTACATATCAAAACACCCTACGTCTTTCTGTCCTCAAATCCATCACAGATTCACACCAATACTGAGACATGGCGATTGTAAAGAAAATGAGAAAGAGGAGAGCATTTGGTCTTTTGGGCAGTTATGGACAGCTACAAATGGTTGTAGGTAGTTCCGTTGTCTTATGTGGGTAATAGGGCAAAAAGGTCATTTTCAATGGAAGGTACGTCAGGCCCTCGAATGGAAGTCTAGAATGAAATCTTCTATTACATGTAATAATATTACTGCAATTCATCATCTGGTCTATCAGCGTCAAGTGCAATGAGTAGTAAAAAGCAACTATTCATAGAGCCAGTTAATCAACACATTATTTTCAATTCTGCGTCCCAAATTCTATAATCATTAAATATTAATTGCATAAACAGTCAGAAAGCTTACATGGATCCAACCAAGAGGGAAGAGTGATAATCTGTCTTGAACTTCAAATATTTCCTCTTCACTCAACGTTTGGCACTGAACATACAAAAAACAGTTTCTAAGAATTGAATTGAAGGCAAGAGTACAACTAACTAAAGCTCAATCAAGTAATCCTCAAGTCAATTATAACTATACATGAACCAGTAGCACAGTAATGTAAGTTATAGCTAATAAGTAATCACAGAAAATAAAACAATTAAAACTCAAACATGTGCAAGAGTGGCCTAGGGGTCAAGAGGGCTTTGGGGTGCTTAAGAGGTGATGGGTTCATTCCAGATTGACCACCTACTTAAGAAATAATTTCATACGACCCTGTAGGTTTCCTTAACATCCAAATGTCGTAGGCGGTATGTCCCTGACATTAGTTGAGTTGCGTGCAAGCTGGCCTTGACAGTCAAGGACATAGAATAAAAAAACATGCACAACCTATTCCAACTTACATTTTCAAATATAATATAATCACCAGTGAAATGAAAACCAAACATTCACGAGCAATGAAAATCAATTACGTGGAAGGAATGACTAATTTAAACTTGAAACAGATGAACGAATAGTAATTAAATTCTTACGGAATCTGATGTTGATTCTTGCTTTGGGATTATGAGTGTTGAGATGTAAAAAACCCTGTTTTTCTGCAAATATATGATGAAGTGTGAAAAGAATACTAGAAAATGTTTAAAATTAACTGAATAAATAAAAGATTTAATCATTAATTTGCTCTTACCAGAGAGCCGGCTAAAACACCACAAGTCTCCAGATTCTTATTTGTATTTTTTCGAGCCAATCTCAAGAAATCATCCAGCATTTTTACTGGCTGCAGTTAAAAGTGAAAGTAAACAATATCATATTACAATGCACATTTGCAACATAGATATGACAAAAGGGATCACCACGGTACATAGAAAAAGAAACTAGTGAATAATTGATTGCTTTCTGATGTTATATGAAAAAAATAAAAGAGAGAGAGCCTACAATGTGCAAACGTTGGAATGAATCAGGTTCATCTTGTGATTGTTTTGCCACTCCAGGCCTTGGATCCGCAACTTTAGATGGGGGAATTGTCGCATATTCCTGCTGAACCTTAGCAAGAACAGGCGGAGGAGAAGGTTGTTTGACCAATGGGAAAGGATCTTCCCTTATTTCTGTTATCAATGGAGAAGTAGACATATCAGCAGGATGAGGCCAAAGACCACCATCTAGCGAGAGCACTGACTCCATCATCGACACGTCACCCCCCGAACCACTATCTTTTTGTGCCACTAGATCACATTGTTCAATTTGATTCAGTCTGCAAAAATTTGGATGTACCATATACATATTTCAAGAAAACATGTTCAGAGAAAAAGTAATCCAACAAAATGAAAAATTAAAAATGACTCCCATCATGGGGGTGTTTGGGGCAAATGAATGAAACAGTGAGAATGGGGAAGACGAAGGAAGAGGATTCTTGGTGTTTGGGCCACCAAGAATCATTTTCCCCATAATCGCATTTCTTCTAAATCGCCTTTTTAGTCTGCTCCTAACAACATTTTATTCTACCGTTAACTATTTTTTATTCTCCCCATATTTTTTTTCCCTTCATAATCATGTCTTTTACCCCAAACACAAATAATCATTCTTTCTATAATTATTCTGCTCCTAATCTCATTCTCTCCATAATCATTCCCATTTCTTTTACCCTAAACACCTCCTATTGTTCATTATCAGGAAGGTACACATTCAAAACAGAGGGGACAAAAAATGTGCAACTTTTCAGATACTGATACACTTAATACGAGCCCCTAACCTTGAGTCTTCAGGAGTAAAGTCCTGATTTCTTGGATAGTGAATCTGCACAGAACAATAAGATCAACCTGTTAATGAATTTAAAATCAGGCAGAAACAAACAAAAACTACGTAAGAAAAGAGTGTGCAAGAATTCACCTTATCTGTACTTGGTCCCTTCCATTGGCCCTGAAGACCACTGGGTCCCAAAATAGAATGTCTAGACAAAGTTTCGGGTTTCGGAAGTGGTACATTAAGAGACCTGCGTATTTCCGGCAATAATTATCAGATCTATTTGAGCAAGCATACGAAAACTGGTGACTAAACGAGCATGCCTAGAATTGTATTCTTATGCCTCCATAGGATAAAGAAGCCACAGTCCCAGACATTCAAGATATGACAATACCCTTGTACTAAAGACGCTGTTTGTCTATTCAATATACTTACTTTTTTCAGTCAATTAAGTTCAGAATGCAAGCTGTAGTCATTAAAATTTCTATCTTCTACTCTCTAACTAGCTATTTGAACTACAAAATCACTTTCTTCTAGCTTACAATAAAATTAATTGTCGGAATGATTTATCTCCCTATGCCATCAAGAGGAGAGTGTAATACTATGTGGTTAATGAATTCAAATAAAGATGTACAAAATAAATGGGAAAAAGTATACTCACAGATTTGAGAACTTATTCTCAATCCTTGAGGAACTTGATTGTGAAACATGAGCCCGGTCATCATTATACTTCCATGAAGATTGGGGTTGTATATTTGCATGCTGAGTTGAGTGCAGTCATAAATAAGATAACAATAATCACATGTCCATGGAGAAAATTTGTAAGTACTCAAAAAATAGAAACTGCAAGAGACGAGGAAAGTAACATTCAAACATTTCAGTTGATACCTGCTTTTGATCCGAGACAAATGAATAATTTCCATTCGCATAGGGTCTTTCCAGCTTGTCAGGTGGAGGAAGACAAGGCCGTCTATGTACTTTCTCCAGTTCATTTACTTGACGATCAAATTCGGGCTTCAAGGACTCAAGTTCATCTACTACACTCAAGAGTTTCTGGTACAACGACATGAAATAAAATGACACAACATTCATACACCATTCTTTGATAAAAGAGCAGAAATATGCAGCTTTAACTCACCTTTTTGTAAAATATTTTTTCCTTTGGGAAAAAGGCTAGGTAATCACGATGCCGCGGTATAGTTTCAGAAACCAAGCTGAGAAAATAAGAAAAGTAGAAAATTGAGTTTTCAACACCAAGAATCCACATCCATTGAAAATGAAAAATCAAAGCATCAACTGAACCCTTACCTAGAAAACCTAAGAAGTATAATGAACAAATCCACAACATTATTCTCTTCCCGATAAATATAGGCCTGTCATTCCAAGAAAACAGCACAAAAGCATCAAGATACAATGAGAGACGCGTAGAAAAAGGATAATTCCTTAGCAACCAGTGCGCAATTCTAATATACAACAAAACCTCAACAACCATGTAGAGAACGAAATAGAAATTAACAAAACCTCAAATTAAACCTTAAACGTTAGCAATTCAGCATCGATCATCTATCAAAACAATAGAGAATAACAATTCCAAAAATAATCACCTGCTTTAAGAGATTGTCAGCGATCCGATAGTAATTCCGGAGAGAAATTCGATTATCAACCGCAACTTTCCGCGCCTCTCTGTCGATGCTGATCTTCATCTTCGATTGAAGACAGAAACTAGCAAACGAATTTTTATGAACTCCAAGTAGAAATTCCTCCTAGAACAAATCGGTGTCTCGTTAAACAGAATTTTGCTTAAGCGCCAAGAATCAATGTGGGGCCGTGAAATTGAAGTTGAAGCTAGAACTCTAATGTCGACATGATGAGGTGAAGCAGTGGAGGAAGGACTCGGGGCCTTTGGCCGTGAAGTTTTCGAGAGACGAATTCGCAATCACGACTCACCACCAGGCTCGCTTTTGACTTCTCTTGATACACGCAATTCCTTGACGGAACCAGAGCGGTTCTTCATTGTGACGATATGTCGTTTCATTATTCGACATGTAGTTTCGTGCAATGACCCCTTTTTTTTTTTGCTTTATATTTTTTGGGAGTATCTTTTTTCATTGTTGGAGACTTTTCTACTCGTTTTCTTTGTTGGATACTGTTCCCTTTGTTTCTTGAGTTTGAAATGGCAACAAATTATTGCATTCATATTTTAATTGAAGATTGAAATGCCAAATGGTGATTAATGTTTTCGGTGTTTGGACCACAATCATTCTCTTATCAGGCTTTTTCAAAATCACATTTGTATTTTTTTCATAATTACTTTTTATTCTTTCCATAATCTCATAACTAATTTTCACTCACGTCTTACTCATGTTTTATTATTCTCGTTATCGTTCTTTTTCTCCCAACACAATTAATCATTCTTTCCATAATCACTATTTTAACCACTAATCTAATTAATCATTCACTCTCATTCTCCTCATAATTCTCATCATTTTATAATCATTCTCATTTCATTTCTCCCAAACACACCCATGAATACTTTCAAACAATATTTAAATGGTGAATTATTTGACCACACTAAAACAAATTGCAGTTATTTGCTTTTGAAGTAATATATTTTATTTATCTTTTGAATTATCATTAAACAAATATAAGCCAATTTTAATAGAATATACACAAACAGTTTAGAGGATCTTTAATGTATACATACACAAACAAATAAAAAATAAAAAATAAATAAAATCAGAGAAAATTTATGTCTAGCAAAATTATAAAATGTCTTCTATTTAGCAGAAAGTATGTAAAATTATCGAGATGTTCCACTTCAATCTGTTTAATGGATAACATTCAATCACTAGTCTAATTACTAGCATTCATTCTATAGTTCGGCTCATAGTCCTTCAATAGTTTAGCTAAAATAATTAATTTGTTAGTTTAATCGTAGTCTTCAATAAATATGATGATAACTTTTAATCAACTTTGTGAAGAAATGGGCAAAATAGGAATTCTTGAAAAATAAATAAAAATCTCTAGGAATTAATTTTTGAAAAAAAAAAGTAAAATTTTAAATTGATGAACGAAAAATGGTTATTTGAATAATTTCTCAATAGGAAGTGATTGTTTTTTATCTAACTTCTCATAATTTTTATGGAGAACTCCAACTACATACCTAAGTCATTGTTAATACATTTATTATGTTAACTGAGTTATCCTTGTTATTGTAACTAAGTTATAATTTGTCATTTTATTTCTCTTTTAATATTCACAATCAGAAATATTCACGATCCATAAGAATTAATGAATTATTTAATATTAATAATAATATTGTTGAATTATGAATAATTTGAGGAGTCAACCATAATTTAATTTGTAATCTCTGAACCACCAAACTCAACACTAATAAAAACAGCACAAAATCTTATATTGAAAAAAGATGTGTCGAGTCCTTCCCGGTAGTCATTACCTGAGTGTGTTTAAGGTAAAAATGAATGAGAATGATTACGAAAGA